>CAUYQG010167772.1:0-17676 GCA_963574415.1 Tarsius wallacei | reverse complement strand
AACCTATGGACTTTGCAGCAACTTGAATGGATTTAGAGTCAATTATACTCAGTGATCTATCACAGAAACAAAGAACAGAGTAACATATGTTCTCACTCATAAGCGGACCTTGAACAATTATAATACTATAAGAAAGGGATTGGCAGCAGTGGGAAACTGTCAAGGGAAGGGGGTGGGATTGGCAGTTGAGGGAAACTGCTAGGGGAGAGAGGGGCATACCTCATCAACAAGGGTACCTGCATAATCAACGTGTGCATATCTAAGCCTGAATTGTACCCCATATCTTTATAATAAAAAATAAAATAAAATAAATATTAAAAAAAAGAAATTACCACACAGTTTTCCAAAGAGGTTGCACTAGTTTTCATTCTCATCGGCAGTGTAGAAACATTCCTTCTTCTCCTTATCCTCACCAGCATCTGTTGTTTTTTGTTTTATTAATAACAGTCATTCTAACTGGGGTTAGGTGGTGTCTCAATGTGGTTTTGCTAGGCATTTCTCTGATGCTTAGTGAGGTGGCCACTTTTTCATGTGTCTGTTGGCTGTCTATTCATATCTTTTGCCCACTTTTTAATCGAGCTGTTTGCTTTTATTTCCTTTCAGCACATTTGAGTTCCTTGAAGATCCTGGATGTTGGGCCTTTGTCAGATATACAGTTTGCAAATATTCTTTTCCCATTCTGTGGGCTGTCTCCCTGCTTTTTTGATGGTTTCTTTTGCTTTGAGGAAGCTTTTGATGAAGTCCCACTTGTCTAGCTTATTTCTTATGGCATGGGCACTTGGAGTTTTGATCAGGAATTGGTTGCCAATTCCAATTTCCATAAGGGTGTCTCCTGCATTTTCTATGGTACTTATAGTTTGAGGTTTTACACTTAGATCTTTGATACGTTCAGAGTTGATTTTTCTGTATGGTGATAGGTAGGGGTCCTGTTTCAGTCTTCTATATGTGGTCAGCCAGTTTTCCCAGTACCACTTACTGAATAGGTTTTCTTCTCCCTAGTGGTTGTTGGTTCAGGCTTTGTCCAAGATAAGTTTGTTGAGAAATTGGGGTTTTGCTTCCAGAATCTCTATCTTGTTCCATTGGTCCATATGCCTATTCTTGTACCAGTACCAGGCTGTTTTGATTATCGTAGCCTTATAGTAAAGTCTAAAGCCTGGAAGTGTGATGCCTCCCACTTTGTTTCTTTTGCTGAGGATTGTTTTGGCTATTCGTGGTCACTTATGTTTCCAGATGAATTTCTGTATTGTTATTACCAGGTCTGAGAAGAATGATGTTAGTAATTTAATGGGCATTGCGTTGAATCTGTAGATTGCCTTTGGTAGGATGGACATCTTAACAATGTTGATTCTTCCTATCCATGAGCCTGGAGTATTTTTCCATTTGTTTGTGTCTTCTTGGACTTCTTTGAACATTGTTTTGAAGTTTTCATTTAAAGATCTTTCACTTCACTGGTTAGGAAGATACCAAGGTATTTCATTTTTAGTGTGGCTATTGTGAATGGAATTGTGCTTTTTATTGGTTCTCTGCTTGTTGTTGGTGTATAAGAGTGCAACTATCTTTTTCATATTTATTCTGTACCCCAAGACCATGCCAAATTCCTTTATCAATGAAAGCAGGTTTTTGACTGATTCTCTTGGGTTTTCAAGATTATAGGATCATATCATGAGAAAAAGTGATAACTTAACTTTCTCTTTTCCTGTTTGGATGCCCCTGATTTCCTTCTCTTGCCTAATGTTCTACTTCCAACATAACGTTGAACAAGAGGGTTGAGAGTGGGCAGCCTTGTCTTGTTCCAGTTTTCAGGGGAAATGTTTCCAGTTTCTGTCTGTTTAGCAATTTTGCTGCCTGTGGGTTTATTGTAGATGGTGCTTACTATTTTGAGATATGTTCCTTCTGTGTCTAGGTGTTTGAGAATTTTTATCAAGAAGGGATGCTAGACTTCATCAAAAGCTTTTACTGCATCTAATGATATGATCATGTGGTTCTTGTTTTTGCATATATTGATATATTTAATTATATTTATGGTCTTGCAGATGTTAAGTGATTCCTCCATTCTGGGGATGAAGCCTACTTGGTCATAGTGGTTGATTTTTGAGATGTGTTGTTGGATCTGATTTGCTAGAATCTTGTTGACGATTTTTGCTTCTATTTTTATTAGGGATATTGGCCTGTAGTTCCCTTTTCTTTCTTTCTTTCTTTTTTTTTTTTTTTGTTGCATCTTTACCCAGTTTGGGTATCAGCGTGATGTTAGCTTCATAAAATGATTTGGAGAGAATTCTGTCTTTCTCAATTGCCTGAAATACTTTCAATAGGTTTGGTATCAGCTCCTCCTTGTATGTTTTGTAAAATTCTGCTGGAAAGCCATCTGGTTCAGGGCTTTTTTTTGGTAGGTAGCTTTCTTAGGACAGAGTCAATTTCCTGGGTTGATTTAGTCTATTTAGTGTCTCAATGTCTTCTTGTTTCAACCTTGGGAGTTTGTGAGGTTGGAAAGTCCTCCATTTCATTTATGTTATCAAGTTTGTTTCCATACAGGTGTGATAGTATCCTCTGATCATCTTTTGTATTTCTTCAGGGTCAGTTGTGATTTGATCTTTTACATTTCCAATTATCTTAATTTGAACTTTTTCTTGATCATTCTGGCAAGGGGTCCATCAGTCTTGTTTATTCTTTCAAAAAACCAGCTTTTTGTTTTGTTGTTTTGTTCTACGACATTTTTGTCTGTGTACTGTATTTGGGCTTATACTTTGGTGATCTGAATTCTTCTACTAAATTTAGTGTTTTGGTGGTCTTGTTTTTTCAGCTTCCTTAGATGATTTGTTAGACTGCTAACTTGTGATCTTTCCATTTTCTTGATGTGTGTTCATAGAGATAAAAATTCCCTTCATAGTACTATTTTCATGGCATACCAGAGGTTTTGGTAGGATGTTTCTTCATTTTAATTTGTTTTCAGGAAACTTTAATTTCTGTTTTGGTATCTGTGTTGACCCAGTAGTTGTTCAACATCATGCTGTTGAGTATCCATGTCATTGTGGGTTTTGGGAAAATTTTGTTGGTGTTGATATTTATTTTTAATCCACTGTGGTCTGAGAAGGTACTATTTCAGTTTTATGAAATTTGTTTATGCTTGATTTATGACCAAGGATGTCATTGATCTTGGAGTACATTCCATGTGGTGATGAGTAGAATGCATATTCTGTGGTTGTTGGATGGAATATTCTGTAGGTATCTATTAAGTTCATTTGGTAAGTGTCAAGTTGAAGTTCTGGTTCTGTTTGTTGGTATTTTGCCTCAATGACCTGTGTAGGGTTGTTAGTGGGGATTTTAGTCCTCAGTTATAGTAGTGTTAGAGTTAAAATTGGTTTTTATTTATGAGTAGTTGCTTCATAAATGCTGGTGCTCTAGTTTTGGGTGAATATATGTTTAGGATTGATATTTCTTGTTGATGGATTGAACTTATTATCATTATGTAATGTCCTTCCTTATATTTTTAAATTTTTGGTAGCTTAAAGGTTACCTTGTCTGATATTAAGATCGTGACTCCTGCCTTCTTTTGTTATCCATGCACCTGGAAACTCATTTTCCATCCTCTGACATCAAGTCTGTGTGCATTCCTTGTGGTGAGATGAGTTTCCTGGATGCAGCAAATTATTGGGTCATGGCTTTTTATCCAGCTTGCCATTCTGTGTCTTTTCAGTGGGGCATTTAGTCCATTCACATTCAGCTTGATTATTGAAATATGAATGTTTTCCCCACCATAAGGTTCTTATAAAGTTTTTCATAGTTTGTTTTCTTTTAATTTGTGTTGATGTATGTGTGTGTTTTCAAGTTTGTAGTCAAGATGTATTCTCTGTTGATTCTGTGTTCTGCTGTTCTCTTGGGAAGTGTGTGATCATTCTGTTTTTCTTTCTTCTGTGCTTTATAACTTTTTAAGCATCTCCTGCAGAGCTGGTCTGGAAGCTGCATAATCTCTTAGGGTTTGGATGTCTGGGAAAAATTTTAGTTCTCTATCACTGATGAAGCTGAGCTTGGCTGGGTAGAAAATTCTTGCCTGAAATTGTTTATCTTTGAGGACTTTGAATATTGGACTCCAATCCTTTCTAGCTTGTAGTGTTTCTGCTGATAGGTCTGAGCTATTCTGATTGGGTGTTCCTGGTAAGTATGCTGATCTTTCTTTCTTGCTGCCTTTAGGGTTTTTTTCCATTGTGCCTACTTTGTATAGGTAAATTACCATGTGTCTTGGGGTTGGTCTTCTCATTCAATGTCCTGTGGGAGCTTCTCTGTATATCTTGTACTTGAATGGTCACATCTCTAGTGAGATGGGGACAATTTTATTCGATAACCTCCTGGAATACTTGCTCCAAGGTGTTCTCCATTTCCCTTTCTTCTACTGGTATACCAATTAGATATAGGTTCAGTCTCTTGATATAATTGCACACCATTGGAGGCTATGTTCTTTCTTTCTGAGTTTTCTTTCTATGTTTTTTACAGATCTGGTTAATTCCATGTTTTGGTCTTCAAGTTCTGAGAGTCTTTCTTCTGTTTAATTAATTTTGCTTTCGATGCTTTTCAGCTTGTCATTTATTTTCTGGATAGAAGTTTTTATGCACAAAATCTCTGTTACAATTTCTTTCAATGTTGCATCTTGTCTTTCTTGAGTCATTATTTGGGCTCTGAAGTCTGATTTTTTTTTTTTTTTGAGTTGGCGTCTCACTCCATAGCCCAGACTGGAGTGTAGTGGCTGCTTCCGGCCACCGCAGCCTCGACCTGCTGGGCTCCAGCGATCCTTCCACCTCAGCCTTCTGAGTAGCCGGAATTACAGACGTGCGCTACCACGTCTGGCTAATTTTTTTTGATTTATTGTAGAGATGAGGTTTCGCCTGCCCAGGTGGGTCTCGAACCCGCGGGCTTGGGCAATCCACTCACCTCAGCCTCCCAAGGTGCGGGATTACAGGCTGAGCCACCAAGCCTGGCTGAAGTCTGATTTTTAAGGCATTTTTTTCTTTGTAACATTGTGGATAGCTTGGGGTCATCCGTTGATTTTTCCTCATTTGTGACAGATCTCTTTCTTATCTCTTTAGTTTCATTATTCAGTGACAGTTAGAGAGGCTTTCACCTCCTGTTTGCTCAGCCCTCTATTTTTCCCTGATCAGATGTCTGAATTTGTTTTATGTATTTTATTTTAGTTTAGTTTAATTATGTGGAGTACAAAGGGTTAGGTATACAAATGTTTATTAAACAGGTACACTTGTTGATGAGATGTGCCCCTCCCTTCCTAGTAGCCTCCCTCAACTGCCAATCCCACACTCCCCTGGCAGTTTCCCACTACTGCCAATCCCCTTCTTATAGTATTATGACAATTGTTTCAACGTCTGCTTATGAGTGAGAACATATGGTACTCTGTTCTTTGTTTCTGCGACAGATCACTGAGTATGATAGACTCTAAATTTGTCCAAGTTACTGCGAAGTCCATATGTTTGTCCTTCTTTATGGCTGCATAATATTCCATTGTGTATATGTACCACATTTTTTTTAACCAGTCCATCTTCAGTGGAGACCATGAATGGTTCCATGTTTTGGCTGTTGTGAATAGAGTTGCAACAAACATATGTGCAGATATCTTTTTTGGAGAATGATTTGAGATCTTCTGGGTATATTTTGAATAGGGGAATTGCTGGGTCATATGGAAGGTCAATTTCTGGTTGTTTCAAAAATTGTCACATTGTCTTCCAAAGAAATTGCACTAGTTTGCATTCCCACCATGTGTGTAAGGGAATTCCTTTTTCTCTGTATACTTGCCAGCATCTGTTGGTGTTTGTTTTATGATGGCCATTCTTACTGGGGTTAGATGGCATCTTGATGTGGTTTTGATTTGCATTTCTCTGAGAATGAGTGAGGCTGAGCACTTTTTCATGTGTCTCTTGGCTGCCAGTATATCTTGATCTGAGAAGTGTCTATGCATGTCTTTTGTTCACTTTTCAGTGGGGCTATTTATTTTTTTCCTTTTGAGTTTTTTGTAGATCCTAGATGTTAGGCCTTTGTCAGATATACAGTTGTCAAATATTTATTCCCATTCTGTGGACTGTCTCCCTGCTCTCTTGGTGCTTTCTTTTGCTTTACAGAAACCTTTTAGTTTGATGAGGTCCCACTTGTCTATCCTATTTCTTATGAAATGGGCACTTAGGGTTTTGATCAGAAATTGGCTGCCAGTTCCAATTTCCATAAGAATGTCTCCTGTATTTTCTAAAATTCTTAGTTTGAGGTTTTGCGTTTGTGTTTTTGATCCATTTAGAGTTAATTTTTGAATATGGTGATAGGTAGGGGTCCTGTTTCAATCTTCTTCATGTGGTCAGTCAGTTTCCCCAGCACTATTTACTGAATAGGTTCTTCTCTCCCCAGTGGTTGTTGTTGCTTTTTCAAAGATGAGTTGGTTGAGAAATTGGGACTTTGCTTCTGGAATCTCTATCCTGCTCCATTGATCTGGATGCCTGTTCTTGTACCAATAGGCTGTTTTGATTACTGTAGCCTTATAGTAAAGTTTGAAGTCTGGAAGTGTGATACTTCCTGCTTTGTTTCTTTTGCTAAGGATTGTTTTGGCTATTCATGGTCATCTACGTTTCCATATGAAATTCAGGTCTGAGAAGAATGATGTTAGTAACTTAATGGGTATTGCATTGAATCTGTAGATTGCATTTGGGAGGATGGACATCTTAATAATATTGGTTCTTCCTATCTATGAGCATGGTATATTTTTCCATTTTTTTGTGTTTTCTTGGATTTTTTTGAGCAGTGTTTTTTAGTTCTCATTGTAAAACTCTTTCACTTTTCTGGTTAGGAAGTATTTTATTTTTCTTGCTGGGTATTGTGAATGGAATTGTGCTTTTTATTTGATTCTCTGCCTGCTTGTTGTTGGTGTATAAGAATGCAACTGTCTTTTGTACATTTATTTTGTATCCCAAGACTTTGCAAAAGTCCTTTATCAGTGCAAGCAGGTTTTTGACAGGTTCTCTTGAATTTTCAAGGTATAGAATCAAATCGTCAGCAAAGAGGGATAACATGACTTTTTCTTTTCCTATTTGGATACCCCTGAGTTCATACTCCTTTCTATTTGCCTTAACTAGGACTTCCAACTCAATGTTGAACAAGAGGGGTGGGAATGTGCAGTCTTGTTCCAGTTTTCGAGGAAATTTTTCCAGTTTGTTTCCATCTAGCAATATGTTAACTGTGGGTTTATTGTAGATGGCACTTACTATTTTGAGATATGTTCTTTTTATACCTAGGTTTTTGAAGGCTTTTATCAAGAAGTGATGCTGGATTTTATCAAAAGCTTTTTCTGCATATAATGAGATAAGCATGTGGTTCCTATTTTTACATCTGTTGATGTATTTAATTACATTTATGGTCTTGTGGATGTTGAACCAGTCCTACATCCTGGGGATGAAGACTACTTGGTCATAGTGGATGATTTTTGGGATTTGTTTTTGGATTCGATTACTAGAATCATTTTGAGGGTTTTTGCATCTATGTTCATAAGGGATATTGGTCTGAGTTCTCTTTTTTTATTGACACTTTACCTGGTTTGGGTATCAGTGTGATATTAACTTCATAAATTGATTTGAAGAGAATTCCATCTTTCTCAATTGCCTGGAATACTTTCAATAGGATTGGTATCATCTCCTCCTTGTATGTTTTATAGAATTCTGCTGGAAAGCCACCTGGTCTAGGGCTTTTTTGGTAGGTAGTTTTCTTATGACACAATTTCCTGGACTGTTTTTGGTCTATTTAGTGTCTCAATCTGTCTTGTTGTTTCAACCTGTGGAGGTTGTGTGACATCAAAAAGTCCTCCATTTCATTTAGGTTATCAAGTTTGTTTCCATGTAAGTGTACATAGTAATCTCTTACACTCTTTTGTATTTCTTTGAGGTCAGTTGCGATTTAATATTATATACTTCTGATTATATTTATTTGGGTTTTTTCTGTCTATTTCTTTGTCATTCTAGCTAGGGATCCATCAATCTTGTGGATTATTTTAAATAACCAGCCTTTTGTTTTGTTGATGTTTTCTGTGATATTTCTGTCTTCTGTGCCCTGTATTTGGGCTCTTATTTTGGTGATCTGGATCTTTCTACTAAAGTTAGGGTTTGGTGGTCTTGTCTTTTTAGCTCCCTTTAGTAATTTGTTAGGCTCTCAAAAATTGTGATCTTTCTATTTTCTTGATGTGTGCTCATAGAGATATAAATTTCCGTCTTAGAACTGTTTTCATGGCATCCCAGAGGTGTTGGTAAGATGTCTTCATTTTCATTTGGTTCCAGTAATCATTTGATTTGGTCTTTGATTTCAGTGTCAACCCAGTAATTGTCAGCATCATTCTGTTTAGTGTTCACTTCTTTGTAGAATTGGGGAAACTTTGTTGTTATTATTTATTTTTATACCACTGTGGTCTGAGAAGGTGAATGACAATATTTCAACCTTATGGAGTTTGTTTATGCTTGGTTTATGACTAAGGATGTGATAGATCTTGGAGTACATTCCATGTGTTGATGAGTAAAATATATATTCTGTGATTGTTTGGTGGAATATTCTGTAGGTATCTATTTTTTTTTTTTTTTGAGTTGGAGTTGGAGTCTCACTCCGTCACCCGGACTAGTGTGCAGTGGCCGCTCCCAGCCACCGCAGGCTCAACCCACTGGGCTCCGGGGATCCTTCTGCCTCAGCCTTCCAAGTAGCTGGAATTACAGGCGTGCACCACCACGCCCGGCTGATTTTTTGATTTACTGTAGATATGAGGTCTTGTCAAGTTGCCCGTGGGTCTTCAACCTGCGGCCTCAGGCAATTCAGTCACCTCGGCCTCCCAAAGTGCGGGATTACAGGCTGAGCCACCGAGCCCATCCTGTAGGTATCTATTAAGTCCACTTCATTGAGTATCAAGTTTAGGTTCTGTATATCCTTGTTGATTTTTTTGCCTTGATTATCTGTTAGTGAGGTATCCAAGTTCGGTGCTATAGTAGTGTTAGAGTCAATATCTTTTTTTAGTCTTAACAGTTGTTTTATAAATGCTTGTGCTCTTGTATTGGGTGCATATATATTTAGGATGGATATTTCTTGTTGATGGATGGAACCTCTTGTTGATGGATTAAACCTTTTATCATGATGTAGTGCCCTTTTGTATCTTTTTAAATTTGTGATAGCTTAAATGTTGTTTTTCTGATATTAAGATTGTGACCCCTGCCCTTTTTTGTGACTCATTTGCCTGAAAACTAGTTTTCCATCCTTTAACTTTGAGTCTGTGTGCGTCCCTTGTGGTGAGATGAGTTTCCTGGATGCAACAAATAATTGGGTCATGGTTTCTTATCCAGTTTGCCATTCTGTGTCTTTTGGTGGTGCATTAATCCATTCACATTCAGACTGATTATTGAAATGTGATTGTTATCCCTGTCATGTGGTTCTTATAAGTTTTTTCTTCTTTATTCACTTGTTTTCTTTTGGCTTTGGGGTTGATGTATGTGTGTGCTTTCAAGTTTGTTGCTGCAAAGTATTTTTTGTTGATTCTTTGTTCTGCTGTTCTCTTGGTAAGCATGTGGTAATTATTATTATTTTTTCTTTCTTCTGTGCTTAATACTTTTTTAAGTGTCTCCTGTAGAGCTGATCTAGGGATTGGATGTCTGAGAAGGATTTTAATTCTCCATCATTGATGAAGGTGAGCTGGCTGGGTAGGAAATTCTTGGTTTAAATTGTTTATCTTTGAGGACATTGAATATTGGACCCCAGTCCCTCCTTGCTTGTAGTGTTTCTGCTGACAGGTCTGCTACTATTCTGATTGGTTTTCCCAGCTAGGTAGTATGAGCATTCTCTTCTGCTGCCTTTAGGATTTTTCTTTTGTGACTACTTTGTGTAGGTGAATTACTATATGTCTAGGGATTGGTCTTCTCATTAGTGTTGTGATGTATTTGTATTTTATTGTGGGGGTTCTTTGTATCTCTGTGTTTGGTAGGTCCCATCTCTGGCGAGATGGGGAAAGTTTTCTTGACTTGCCTTCTGGAATACCTGCTCCAAGGTGTTCTCCATTTTCTTTTCTTCTTCTGGGATACCAATCAGGCATAGATTCGGCCTCTTGATAGAATCACACATCTCTTGTAGGCTTTGTTCTTCCTTTCTGTGTTTTCTGTCTATGTTTTTTTTACAGATCAAGCTAATTCCATGTTCTCATCTTCAAGTTCTGACATTCTTTCTTCTGCTAGATTAATCTGCTTTCCATGCTTGTCCTCTTTTTATTTATTTCCTGGATGAATTTTTTTATTGCCATAATCTCTGTTACAAATTATTTTAATGCTGCATCTTGTCTTTCCTTAGTCTTATTCACTCTTTCCATCCATTCCCTAATCCCTGTTGTATTCTGGGGCCAGTCATTGGTGACTTCCATTGTTTGGGTCTGATTTTCAGGAGTTTTCTCTTTGTTACACTTGAAATTACCTGTGGTCTTCTGTTGGTTTTTCCTCGTATGTGACAGATCTCTTGCTTTTCTCTTTAGTTCCATTATTCAGTGGCAGTAGAAGAGGCTTTCACTTCTGATGTTTCCTCAGCCCTCTATTCTTCCTTGATCCAGTCTCTGGATTTGTCCTATTTTGAAACATGACTGTGGGTGAGAGGCTTTGCTGTCTCTTGTAGTTTGAAAGTCAAATAAGGTAGGTGATGGGGAGCTAGGACTCAGAAACTGCTTGCAAATTGCAATGTTCACTAATTGTGGTATGCGCTCCTTGAGACCCACTCCCCATCTTCACTCTATATGATGATTCAATGGGTACATGTGTGCACCCCCTGGGTCAAGATACAGTGACAGCAATGAGAACAGAGGAAAATATAATGAAATAAGGTGGACAAGAATTTAAAAAAAGAAAAAATACACAGAAAAATGAAGGCAGAAACCAAAGCAAGAAACAATTGAACACACAGACATACACACACCTCAAAACAAACTGGTATGATAACAAAGTGAAACAAAAAAACCAGTAACAACAATAACAACAAAAAACCTAGGAAAACTAAGCACACACACACACACACACACACACACACACACACACACACATGCTTAGGACAAAATGAATGGAGAAGACAAAGAGAAAGACCATGAAAAAACCAAAAAACGAAAATGCAAAAAAAAGCAAAACAAAGGAATTCAGATTGAATCCTCACACATATACTCACACAAGCCTTAAAGTAAAACAATTTTTTAAAAAGGATGAAAAAAAGAGCAAAAACAAACCAACAATAACAAA
Organism: Tarsius wallacei; assembly: GCA_963574415.1. Lineage (NCBI taxonomy): Eukaryota > Metazoa > Chordata > Mammalia > Primates > Tarsiidae > Tarsius > Tarsius wallacei. Next base: position 6,403 of record CAUYQG010167772.1, on the reverse strand, counting down.
AAAACTAAAATATGAACACTCAGTAATTCACATGCACACATAAAGATAAAACAAAAGGAAAGAAGGAAGAAAAAGAAAAGAAAAAAAGAAAGTAAAAAAAGGGGGAGATGCAGATAAATACATGCTCACATACACATCCATGCACAAAAGAAAAATATTTTAAAAATAGATGAACTAGCAAATAGGCAAAAATTAAAATTTTAAAAAAGAAAAAATAAATAAAGCTCTGTCCTCCTGTGGAAGGTTCTGTAATTGTTCCTCTCATCTGCTCTGTTATCTCCTGCAGAGATTCTGCCCCTTTCTTTCTCTCCCCAGTGTCTGGAGCAGGGAATGAAGTGGGGCAGTGGATATGGGTGGGGGCTGAAGTCCTCCCCTCCCACTGTCATTTGGTTAGGGTGGGGGGCAGTGGTGCAGGATTGTTTATTCCCTAGGTATGTACTCACAGGGAGTGCCCCAGCCAGGCCTATTCTGGATTGGAGTTCTATTTTGACTGTCACCCAGGTTCTGCTTGGGTTTGTTCCTCTCTTTTGTGCCCCAGCTGTGTTGGTCTGACATTCAGAGGATTGCAGAGGAGAAGGAGGGTTGGATCAGCCCAGGAATCACCACAGATTTCTTTGGCGGTCTTCCTTATCCTTTTCTGACCTTTGTCCCATGGCTGAATCAGGGTAGGAGTTGGGGTGCCTGAGACTCAGCACTTGTCCTGTCTCTCTGAAGTTTGTGCTTTCAGGATATTCTTTCTGGGTCATGATCAACCCTTGAGTAGTTGATCCACTAGTCACAGAAATTGGGTCTGTTGCTCCATGGTGAGCAAGTTGGAGCAGTTGCCTGCCCCGTTTTCAAGATGATGGTGGGTTTCCTGTTTTGTCTTCTCTGGTGGAACTCTGTCTCTGAGCTCCCTCTGCAGTCCTTGCTGCCAGTTTCCAGTCATGCGTTGTAGTGGTGAGGCAAAGTCTGGAGACCGTAGTCTCTCCCCACCGCTTCTTCACAGGAAAACTTTTGTATGTTAAAAAAAATGGCACCCAGCTTCTGTGACCTGGGAAGCACTAGGGACCAAGCAGAGCAGCTGGAGCATGAGCTGCTTCACCAGGAGGGCCCTGGCTACTTGCTTTTGAGCCCCACTTAATCAGTCTCTCCCAACATTTTCTTCCCAGGAAAGGTTTAGTTGCTTTTTCTAAAAAAAGGCACTCAGCTTCTGTGCCCCAGGAATTGCTAGGGTCCAAACCAAGCAGCTGCGGCACCAGCCACTGCACCAAGAAAACCCTGGCTGCTAGCTCCCTAGCTCTCACTCATTCAGCCACTGGCACACCTACTCACCAACATGTACACAAAATTTTCCATACACTTAACTCACTCACACTGGGACTCACATGGTCTGATGGCTTGGTCGCCATCTTCCTAACCTGCTCCAATTTGTTATATTTTGAAACAGGGCTGTGGGTACGAAGCTTTGCTGTCCCTTGTAGATTTGAGAGTCAAATAAGGTAGAGGACAGGGAGCTAGGATTTGGAAACTACTTGCAAATGAAAGTGTTCATGGATTATGTTATGGGTTCCCTGAGACACATTTCCCACCACCATATGATGAAACAATGGGTACATCTGTGTACCTCCCGAGTCCAAGATACAGTAACAGTAATGAATAGAACAGAGAATAGTCAAATGAAATGATATAGGCTAAAATAAAAAATAAAAAATAGAACAGCAAGGAATGAAACCAAAGCAAAAACAATTAAACACACATGCAGACACACACCAAAACAAACTGGGGTAACAACAAAATAAAATAAAACAAACAACAATAATAAAAATCTAGGAAAACTAAACACACACACACACACACACACACACACAATACAAAATGAAAGAAGAAGAGAAAGAGGAAAAAAAAGAAAAGAAAGAAAACAAATTCAAATCAAACCCTTACACAAGTATTCACACAAACTTTGAACTAAAAAAAGAGAAAAACAAAAAAGTAAAAACAAACAAACAAAAAAATGGAAAGATGGACACTCAATTCTTCACATACACACATAAACAGACAACAAAAAAAGAAAGAGAAAAAAGGGGTGGGGAGGATGCAGATTGAATCCTTACATTCATGCACAAAGGAAAAATATAAAAAAATTAGCAAACAAGCACACAAACCGAAAAACCTGTCCTCTTGTGGCAGGTTCTGTAATTGTTCCTCTCTGTTGCCCCTCTGAGAGGTTGTCTCCTGCAGAGCTTTGGCCTCATTCACAGTCTCTTCAGTGTCTGGCCCAGGGAAGGAGGAGGGAGTGGTGGAGTTCAGTGGAGCTTTAGTCCTCTCTTCTCACCTTAGTATGGTCAAAGGGATCCCATCTAGTGGAGAGGTGTGGGATTGTCTCTTCCCCAGGTACTGGCAAGGGGCACCCCAGCCAGGCTTATCCTGAAGTGGAGTCCCCTATTGTGGCTGACTTCTAGGCTCCACCTGGGTTTGTCTCTCTTAATCATGCCCCAGCCATGTGGGACTGATGTGCAGGGGATTGCTGAGAAGGAGGGGGTTGGGTCAGTCCCAGATTTACCAATGATCTCTCTGGAGATCTTCCTTGTCCTTTTTCTGGCCACACTCTTTGTTCTGCAGCTGAATCAGGCTAGGGGGTATGGAGTGCTGAGACTCATCACTCGTCTTGCCCCTCTGGAGTTTGTGCTTTCAGGATATATCCTCTGGGACATGATCAACTCCTGAGTAGTTAATCTACTGGTCACAGATATCGGGTGGGTTCTGTCTTTCCATGGTGAGCAAGATGGAGCACTTTCCTGCTCAGTTTTCAAGATGTTGTCTCGGTGTCTCTTTTGACTTCTCCAGTAGGGCTCTGCCTCTGGGCTCCCTTGTTGTGCTCGCTCCACAGTCCTTGCTCAGTGGTGAGGCAGAGCCTGGAGCCAGCAGACTCTCCAGGCAGCTTCTTCCTAGGAAGAGCTCTGTTGATTTTTAAAAAAATGACACCAGGCTTCTGCAGCCCAGTAAGTGCTACAGACCAAGCAGAGAAGCCGAGGCACCAGCTGCTTCACCAGGAAAGCCCTGGCCACTTGTTTCCGAATCCCTACTCAGTCAGCCACTCTCACATGCCCACTTACTCACCAACACAGACACAAAATTTTTTCACACTCTCACTCATTCCCACTGGGACTCACTTAGTGTGACTGACTCCACTGCCATCTTCCTGAGAGCCTCAATAAATAGCCTGTAAATGTAATTATTGTATCTATCATACAAGGAAGCCAGAGTGTTCACAAATATGTCAAAATATTCACAAAACAAGATTTCTTCTGAAAATAATATTTTATTTCTGAAATTATTTCAATATTTTATATTATCTAATGGAAAATGATTAGTAGACATTGACAATTGATAGAAATTAAATCATTTCTTTGTAGCTTGAGCCAGGAAATGCTAGTTCAGAAAGAAATCTGGAAAATTAAATATTATAAATTGAGTTTGTATTATATTTTAATGTATATTATTAGGCTTTGTTTTCCTGTAGAATTCTATAAGTTACCTAATTTTTCAGTGTATGACCATATATACACATATAAATAGTTTAGATGAATATAAGAATATATATAACTTCTGAATGAATTATTAAATATTAACTACACAAAATGATGAAATTAATACTATAATAGTAGATGAATGAATTCCTGCTGAATATAAACTTACAAAAAAATCTTTATAGGTTAAAGAAAACTTAAAATGCTTATATATTTTACTAATGCTGTCATGCCTAACTTTGCATTTGAAAAATATGCCAGTAATATAATGCCTTATAGACTTACCAAATTACTCATACTCTGTTCTTTTGGACAGCAGACTAAGTAGTTATGGATAATAATGTTATTATTCAAGGACAGTGGGAGAGTGAAAAATTTATAATCAAGTTGCCTTGGGGCAAAGTAAGAGAAGTAAAATCATTTTTATGTGGTTAGTTCATATGCATTAAATTCTAAATTATTAAGGCACTCTGATCAGTTCTCTGTTCAACAACTTTAGAATTGGGTTGTGGCAATTAACACAATTTATGTTTACAAGCGAAGAATCAAGGAGCAATTTAAAATACTCATCTTTATAGAGCATATTTCTTAAAAGAAGTATGTTAAGCTGACAAAAAATGCAGACTTTCAGTTATATATAGGGCTTTTTATGCTATATTGGAAAACATAGCATCAAAAACACAGAAAACTCAATCAGGCCTTCTTATAGTACTTGGTAATCTGTTGACAAGTGTATTGTTAAAAATTTTATTGATGATTGAAAAAAATGGCTTGTTTTGATTGAATCCTCTAAAGTAGAGTATGTTCCCTGTTATTGGAATTATAAGACACAATGTTTGAATTTAGAGATCACATTTAAGTGGAAACAATTGTAATTTGCAAAGAATCACTGAGTTATTTAAATTCATTGTTTTTGATTCCTAAAATTCAATGCAACAAACAGATATTGAGTGCTCAGATGCTCTGACGTGTATTATCATGAGTAGACAGCTAAATATGATCTTAACACTTCAGAAAATTAAAAGATTGACACGTACAATTTATAATATTGATTCTGTTTTTTGGCTATACTTGTATATACCTCTCTGTCTGGTCATACATCATAGAAAATGAGTATAAGCTGACTATTATCTTAAGTAGACAAAACCATTTCTACTTATTCTGCTTTTGTTAATCATTTCTAATGTTGCTTCCAACACTTATGGTACCATCCACATGTAAATAAGAATGTCTTGGATTTCATAAAATGTGTGTCCTAATTTCACCGTGAGTCCCACACACCCAAAGTGCTTTCCTATAATTAAGAAAATAGTTACTTAAATGGCTCATGTTCATAATGGATAAATGCACAAATTGTGGAAAATATTGATTCATGACTTTACTAATTTTCCTTCTCAGCTGAGTACCTTTATGATGGAATTAATGGAGTCAAAATAATTTATATATATGATCCAATGTGCCATTGGCAAAGATATTGCCAATATAAACTCCAGAATCCAGTATAGGCAGGAATTGGTAAATTTTTCCCTAGCAAAATTTAGAAATAGAGAATGGCTTTTGTTAAAAAAGAAAAAAAAAAAAGATATTGTCACGAATGTGGTGGAAAGGGAGTACTTATACACTGTTAGTGGGAATGTAAGCTAGTACAATTTCTATGGAAATCAGTATGGGGATTTATTGAAGAACTAAAAGTAGATTTTCCATTTGATCCAGCAATCCCATTACTTGGTATCTAAACAAAGGAACAGAAGTCCTTATACAAAAAGACACCTGCACCCACATATTCATTGCAGCACAATTCACAGTTGCAAAGAAGTGGAATCATGTAAATGTCCATCAACTGATCCGTGGCTGACAAAAATGTGGTTTATAATAAAATACTATTCAGCCATAAAAAATTAAATAATGTCTTTTGCATCAACTTGGATGGAATTGGAGACCATCCTAAGTAAACTAACACAGGAATGAAAAACTAAATGTCACATGTTCTCACTTATAAGTGGAAGCTAAACTAAATAACTTCAGAGGAATATAGAATGGCATAATGAATACTGAAGACTTAGAAGGGGGAGGGTCGGTGGGAGAAGGGATGAAAAATCATTTATTGGATACAATGAGCACAGGTGTTGGTGGAGTGTGCACTGAAAGCACAAGAGCTCTTTGCCACTATACATTCATCCATGTAACCAAAAATCATTTGCACCCCCTAAAGCTATTGAAATATTTTTTAAAGAAATATGATTTTAAAAATTGAAATATTGATGGTATCTTATAATATATTTATATACCTTATAATTTATACACCTTATGTATGCACTTTATAATTACTGGCAGTTACATGGAAGATATGACAGAGCTGTCCTTACCTTTTCATACATGACCTTTGTTTTATGACTTTATATTTATCAACATTTCATTGTGTAATGCTCATCAGTGGTACCATACATATGATATTCACTGATCTTTAAAAATATATACAAAACCCGAAGTGCCTAGGTCATAAGAGATAAGATAGACAAGTGGGACCTCATTAAACTGACAAGCTTCTGCAAAGCCAAAGCAACAAGAGAGCAGGGAGACAGCCCACAGAATGGGAAAAAATATTTGCCAACTGTATATCTGACAAAGGCCTAACATCTAGGATCTACAAGGCACTCAAATGCGCTGAAAGGAAAAAAACAAACAGCCCCTTTAAAAAGTGGGCAAAAGACATGAATAGACACTTCTCCAAAGAAAATATACGGGCGGCCAACAGACACATGAAAAAGTGCTCAGCTTTACTCATCATTAGAGAAATGCAAATCAAAACCACATTGAGATACCACCTAGCCCCTGTAAGAATGGCCATCATTAATAAAACAAACAATAACAGATGCTGGTGAGGTTGTGGAGAA
>CAUYQG010167765.1:0-17701 GCA_963574415.1 Tarsius wallacei | reverse complement strand
CAGAGTACACTTGGGGATAAGTATTCCTAGAGGTTATCCAAGAAAACTTTCCCCGTCTCAACAGAGATGTGACCACCAAATACAAGAGATTCAGAAAACCCACACAAGATACCAAATGAGAAGACCAATCCCCAGACACATCATAATTTGCCTATACAATGTAGATACAAAAGAAAAAGATCCTAAAGTAAGCAAGATAGAAAGATCAGACTACCTACAGAAACATTTTAGTTGTTTTTGTCTTGATATCAATAAGTGAGCTTTGCTCATATGTGGAAGGTTTAAAAAAAAGTTGATCTCCTAGAGCAGAAAGTAGATAGTGGTTTCCAGAAGGTGGAATGGAGAAGTGGGGATAGGAAGAAGTTGGTCAGTATGTACTAAGTTACAGCTAGATAGGAAGAATCAGTTCTAGTGTTCTGTAGCACTGTAGGTTGACAATAATATAGTTGACAATGATATATTGTATAATCTCAAATAGCTAAAAGAAAGGATTTTGAATGTTCCTAGCACAAAGAAATGATATATGTTTTGATGGGATAAATATGATAATTATCCTGATTTGATTATTACACATTGTATACACATATGAACGTAGTACACTGTATCCCATAAACATGTATAATTGTTATATAGCAATTAAAATTCCCTAATAATAAAAAAATAGGCTTCGCTTTTTTCTTTCATTTCTTTTTTTTTTTTTTTCAGGCTGTCTTTGTTATAGTTCAGCACCACAGTTATTTTGGCTTTGTAGAACTATCTGGGAAAGCTTATCTCTCAAATTATTATTTAAATATATTAATGGTGAGGGGCAGCTTCAATAACATAGAAATAGACATTATCTGGTGCCTAAAGGTCTATGTTTCACTTGTGAATAGTCATAGCCTTATAACTTAGAAAGGTAGCTCTTTGACTACGTTTTTAATTACTTTCCTTATGACTGTATAGTTGCTTGCTATCTTCTGAGATCAATCTAGAAACCTTCATTTTCCCTTGAAATAATCAATTTCATCTGTGCTTCATGGATTGCGACTTAGCACTTATGTATCTTTATGAGTTGGCTATAATGAGTACATATTACATTTACTTCTTTCCTTCACCTTTCCATCTACTGACCCACTTCTTGTACAGATCTGTATAGATATTCCTTCAAAGCCATATTCAAAAATTGATAAGGGGAATGAAGTCCAGGCATATGGCCTTGACTTATCTACTCATTCAGAACTCTTCTGTTCAAGTAAGAGATGGTTTATTTGGTCCTCTGAGACTGTGAATGGCATCCTCTACTGTTAAATATATATATATTTGTATATATATATATATATATATATGTTCACATACACACACACACACACACACACACACACACACACATACACACATACACACAACCTCAGGGGTGCCAAAACAATGTATATACATTTTAAGCAATGTTAAGGGATTTTTACCTTAATCAGAAGTGCCTGGACACTGATGGTAACCACTTTGAGCACCTCTTGCAATTGCAGAAGTCAAACGTAACTTGTATTCATCTTTTGTCATCATTATATATTGAGTATTGCAATTTTAATACAGTTTTTTCCTTTTTAAAAATGTTTACATGTTGGAACTCTTTGTATGTGTGTATATATCTTTTTTCCCCCATCATCTCCTTTGAGTTGGTTCAAATTTTACTCTCATCTTCCTAACTTTTGGATTGGAATTGTGGTTCTTTTCCTTTCCTTCACTACCTTTGCTGCTTTCATTCTCATTTTAGTTTGAGAGTGGGAATTGGAATTGAAATAGAAATAGAAATGTCTCTTTTTTTTTTCGGAAGTGTTAGGATTTTCAGTATTTTTATTTTCCAAACATTATTTTAAAAGAACATTAAAAGCATCAGGAATACAAATCTGGCCTAATTGTTAACTTGAGAACAATTATTATAAAATGTTTTTAAGGAAATCCAAAATATCCTATTTTCTTTATAGTACCATCATTACCTAAGCAAAAAATTAAGTGCTTGCAACATGCAAAAAATTATTTGTCTTGTAGGATGGTCTGCATTGGCACACATGATGATACAGGTTGACCAAAAAGATGGCTAAAAACATGTATAAAGCTTAAGTTATGAGAATGAAGGAGACAATGCAAGAGTAAGTTATGCTTTAGAAGATGGGTCAGGTATCAACAGGTGACACTCTCACTGGTGGAAGGAGCTGACACAATAGCACAAAGATGGGGGAAAGACGAATCTAACTGGAGACTGGCTGATTACCCATAGTAACTGTAGAGAAGGGGATGAGGCTTGTGTGGTGATTTAAGGAGTACTAAAGAAAAATCACCTTGATACAGGTTGCTTCTTGAAGAAAATGGGTGGTAGCTAGAAAGAAAGAAATTTCACATGTATTGGGTGCACATTTCACCTCATCTTACTATCACCAGCAAAAACAACAGAAATCATACTATCTTATTTATTTAAATCTCCTTATATGCCAGGCAATAAACATATATTTTATCTTCAGTATCTTTTTGATGTCTCACAAAAAGAGTGCTATTCGGAGTAGTTTTAAAATTAGAAAAAAAAGATATATATATATTAGTTGATGCAAATATTTTCAGGGTACATACGATAATACATTCATATAATTTGTGAAGATCATATGAGTGTAATTGAAATATCCATCACTTAAATATTTGTCTTGATGCTAGAAACATTCAAACTATTCTCTTCTAGCTTTTTTTTTTAACTTTATAACTCTCTCCTTTATTTTTTTGTACCCTTCCAACATCACAGAGGACTATTATAAAACAGCTCAAGTGATAATTATCTAATATATTAATACATATCCATAATTAGAGAAAAGTACATTTATCAATGATTATTTAATAATAATCTCTTAATTTCCAACAATTGTAATATATATTTTTTTTGGGTTGAAAATATTGGTTTTATGTTTGCAAAGCACTAATTGTACAGCAAATTACTAGAAGTGGGTTTTTGAACACCAAGCTTAATTCCTAGTCACAACATTTAAAACATATGTGCATCCAAGGACAGTATCAGCACAGTAAAAAAATTGGAATGGAAAAAATGCAAATTTTATACGTAATATGAAATTAATATTCAGCATATGTAGAAAATTTCTACAACACAAAAGTAACAAAAATAGAAACAACCTGAATAGGACACGAACAGAGAACTTTAGTAGACATTTCTCCAAAGAAGATATACAAATAGTCAATAACACATTAAAAGATTCTCAGCATCTCTAATATCAGGGAAACAGAAATCAAAGCCATGAATACACATAATTCATCAACCATTAGGTTGGCATTAGCAAAATAATAGAAAAAAACAAATTATAGCAAAGATGTGTAGATATAGGTACTGTTATGCATTGTTAAAGTGAATGTAAAATGATGCATCTACAATGTAGGCCTTATAAAGGTTTCTCAAAAAATAAACATAGAATTACCACTTTATTATAAACATCACATCTGAGTATGTGCCTTCAAAGTTGAAAACAGGTGTCAAATATAATTGTGTGCACCCTTGTTCATAGCGGCTATGTAGTGTTTTGAAATATATAGCAGATTACTGTAATCTATAGTCACTCTACTGATCTATTTAATACCAGGTTGTATTTATTCTAGTAAACTGCATATTTGTATCCTTTACTGAATACAGAGGGTATTTCTATACTCATTTTGCATTTGAGAATGTCAAGGCACAAAAAGGCAAAAGAATTTGGTGAAGTTCTAAGCGAAGTAAATAGGCTAGTTGGGATATTCGCCTGGGCAGTCTGTCTATAAAGAAAATGTTTTTATTGACTGCACAATTGTATCTCCACCTTGATCCAAGGCAACACGTTTTTGTCTACTTAATTTAATTTTTTCTCTTTAGAGACGGGGTCTTGCTCTGTCATCCCATCTGGAGTGCTATGGCACAATCATAGCTCACTGCAACCTCAATCTCTTTGGTTCAAATGATCCTCCTGCCTCAGCCTCCAGAGTAGCTGGAACTACAAGCTGGAACTACAGGCATGTGCCATCATGTCTAGATCATTTAAAAAATATTTTTCTGTAGAGACAGAGTCTTGCTATGTTGTCCAGCCTGGCCTTAAACTCCTGGACTCAAGAGATCCTCCTACTTCAGCCTCCCAAAGTGCAGGGATACAGGTGTGAGCCACTACACCTGACTGCCAAGACATTTAAAAATATTATTTTTGAATTATAAAAGCAACTAAATGTTTACTTGGGAACATATAGAAAAAGCTACAGGGTAAAATCACACCAACAATCCCATAGTTCAACTGTTTTTAAGGTTTTAAGCAAGAATTCCCCTATTTTCCTCTAATCAACTTTTCAGGGCTTACTGTTGTAATAATTGTTTGTGAGTAATCTTTTGCTTCATAATATATTTAAAATACACAAATACACCCAGGCTTAGTTTATTGACCAACAATAAGTTATTGATATATTTTAAAGTCAGTAAATGTACTTCACTATTTTAAACATTTCTGAATTATTTTATTTTTGGATCTACAATTCTATTAATGGATATTTATACTTTTTCAATTTAATTGTCTTGTTGCTATAATTAGCCTTCTTGTGAATATGTATATAAATTGATTGTATCTAATTATATTTATAATTTCACTGGAAATTATAAATATAGTGGGTTTAGTATTGCTAGGCTTGCTGGGCTGTAGATACTACACAGTTATACTATGTGTGGAAAAAAAAGACACTAGAACAGTTGTACCAATTTATCTCACACCAACAAAATATGAGAGTACATTTTTATATACTATCATCCACACTGAACATTTCAATCTTTTTTTATTTTTTATGCTTATATAACAAGCTAACAAAAGCTATATCATATTTTTAAAAGGTTAAAATTTTTATGTGTTTATTTGCAATTTTTATGTGGGAGCTTATTGTTTATATATCTTTTTCATTTTGCTCTTGGGATGATGAAATTGTTAAGAAGTTGATTCATAGGAGCTTCTTGTATTTTATAAATACAAACTCTTGACTTTGCTTGTGTATGTCAAAAATATAGTCCCCTGTTTAATTATTTAAGTTTTAACTTTGTTTATTGGAATTTCATAACAGAGAATTAGTAAACTTGTTATAATTTAAATTTGCCATTTTATCTTTTATGGATTCTGAGTTTTTATCATTCTCTCCAGTATACAGTTAGTATATTTTTTATATCTAGATCTTCATTCCACTTAGTGAGGCTGTTTCTATGTGTGCCGTGTAAGACAAAAAATCAAATTCTCTTACCCTCTAAAGATCACTCAAGCATTATTAAACCATTGATTTACTAAGCCATATTTTTTCCACTGATTTTAAACTCAATCTTCATCATGTACCTAATGTATTTGTCTGCTTGACATTTATTTCACTATTCCTGTGCCATTAGCACACTGTTTTAATTATAGTAGCCTTTACTATCTTAGGTTCTTGATTCTTCTCAAAAATTTCCTCTGCCATATAGTTCCTATTCTTTACATTTGGTTTTGCATTCTTTTTCATTTCTTTCACTGATAAGTCAATTCCTTAGGTCCTGTCCTGAGCCTCCTTCTCTGTCTCTACTCTATCTAGGATTTCATCCACTAAGTTTAGAAGGAGAGTTAACTGATAAATTTCCAAAGCTGCAAATCTGTCCTTAACATTGATAAACTTCAAATATTTTCACATAACCCTGTCTCATCTTGTCTGGCCTCTTGGTATTTTAAACTTAAAGCCCCACTGGCATGTCAAACTCAATGTGTTTAAGGCCAAACTTAAAAATCCCAAATCTCCTTTTCACTTCCAGGAACCCATGCACAATAATATCCTGTTATAATCATACAGAAGTGAATTTCTAGGACCTGGGTTGCTAATTTTTTTATCTGTAAGTGTCATCACCATGGTGATGATGATGCTGATAAACAACCATTTACTGTGCCAGGTTCTGAGATAAACATTCAATAGTCTCTCCTTAATCTTTGACTCCTCCCTGTAGATTTTGTGGTATCATCTCATTTTAGAAACAGCTTAATAGAGGAAGACAGAAGTTAAAAAAAAAAAACTCTGCCAAAAATCATACCTAGTAAGTGGTAGAGTTAGACATTTATGGTAGCTCTGTATTCCTTTCCACTACTTACTTGCTTTGCAATCCTGCCTCATATTGATTGTGGTGGGCAGGCTCACAGGACCTTGGATAAAGATGGGATGGGGTTAAGGAGGAGAATGGTGGTTTATTATGTCAGAATCACCTAGTTTAAAAAAATTATCCGTGCTCTTTAAATTTGTAAGATCCACTAAATAAATGTGTCTTATAACAATATTTTCTAAAATATGTGCTATACTTAACATCCTTCAGAAAATATTATCAATTCTTAACCTTAATAATGGAATACCAAGTAAAATTCCTAAGTGGAATAGGCTTATTTAGCTTATAGCAACTACAGATAACTTGCACTGTAATGGCATGGTTACATCAAGTTTTAATATACATAAGATACAAATCAAGGACATAATATATTAGACAAGTACAACTCTTCAATTTCTTAACTTTTAAGATACATAATTGCTCCACTATGAAGACTTAAATGGGGATTGTCACTTTTGTAATTAATTCTTTTTGTTTCATCCTTCTTACTAATTGAAAATAGGCTTTCAATATAGAATGCTTTGAAATTGGATGAAGAGACAGAATTGGAAATGAACTTAATTAACTACAAACTGTCCAAATCAATCAGAGTTTGACAGTGCCTTGGTAACACACAGAGTTCATAATTTATTTGAGATCTGCTGCAATGCATATGCCATAAATTGCACAGAAGCCATGCTCACTGTGCACAAAATTTAGTGCCAGTCTATGAAGTTGCACTGGGAGAAAATTATTCCTTCAACACATAGACTATTTTGGGAAGATATAGTTTTATATTTTCATTAGGCAACTAATGAACTTCTGAAAATAAGTGCTTTGCTTTTGGCTTCAACAGAACTTGACAAATTTTGAGAAATACTTAAATGGCTTATAAGAGGCACAGTTAAGTTTGTATGTCAGAGAGTCAGTCTTGAGATATATTAAATATTGTAGGTTATAGAGAAAAGTTTCTGTCTGTGAAATTTTGTCTTCTTTATATTATGAAAATAATTAGCTATTCCAACAAGAAATATAGTATTTACTGATTATAAAATTGGTTAATCTCACTTATTAGTCTTTTGTGAAATATCTTATATTTATGTTTTTTTAAGAAATATATGTTTCCTCAACAAAAGACAATTTATCTTTATCAGAGTTTTCTTTGTTGAGGAGAATAGTTGAGAAAAGCTATGACATATGTGGCTAGACCGCATTATAGAACATTTTTGGTCATAGAGTTCTATAATTCATACTCAGTAGTCATTTTCACATTTAGACACCCTAAGCATATCTCCAGTATCCTACATTTTCCCAGCTATTTAAGAAATATAAATAGCCACTATATTGTGATCAACTTATTACAATTCTTATTACAATTTTTATTACAATTGTTTAAAAGAGGAAGGAAAGTAATATTTATTATGTGGTTCTAATATGCAAACCATAAAAATCCTACAAGGTTATTACTGCTTTTGATCTCCATGTAAGAAATGCTGGAAATATTCAATGAGTTATGGGAATAATTCAAGAAGAGGCAAATCAGTCATGTTACATACCAATGTACATATAATTTCTGGTTTCTGGAAGAAATAGCAGTTGGTTAAAATAATATTTTATTTATCATGAAATGTTCATAGAAATTTCATTGGCTGCATCAGATCTCAGATCAAATAATTTTTCAAGTCAGTGCACCATTATTGGCCTATTTTTAACCTCATGAAAATATGGGCAGTTTTGGATAGGAGTGAGTGATATTTTTGAGAGGATAAGGATTAACATAGAAAAACCATGGAAAAGAATAAGAGCAGAAAAAGCATGCAACTGTAGGAAATTAATAAAAACCTGATCAGGCCTTTCATAATTAAAAAAATTAATAAAATAATTCTGATTAATTCAAGTTTCTACCATTAAACAGAATTTTTAAAGTTATAAATTTTTTTAATTTTTATTTTTAAATATGTGGGGTACAATTCAGGGTTAGGCATGCAAATGTTCATTTTGCAGGTACCCTTGTCAATGAGGTGTGTCCCACCCCCCGCAGTTTCTCACTACTGCCAATCCCTTTCTTATAGTATTATGATAGTTGTTCAAGGTCTGCTTATGAGTGAGAACATGTGATACTTGGTTTTTTGTTTCTGTTACAGATCACTCAGTATTAGAACCTCTAAGTCCATCCAAGTTGCCGCAAAGTTCTTAATTTTGTCCTTCTTTATGACTGCATAATAGTCCATCATGTATATGTACCACATTTTTTTTATCCAGGCCTCATATGAGCTGCCAACAGACACATGAAAAAATGCTCAGCCTCAGTAGTCATCAAAGAAATGTAAATTAAAACCACATTGAGATACCACCTAACTCCAGTCAGGATGGCCATCATCAATAACTCAAAAAACAAAATGCTGGAGAAGATGCGGCAAAAAAGGAAACACTTCTACTCTGTTAGTGGGAGTCTAAACTAGTACAGCCTCTGTGGAAAACAATGTGGCAATTCCTAAAAGATCTAATAGTCGACCTCCCATACGACCCTGTAATCCCCCTACTGGGAATATACCTGGAGAAATTCAAATCACTCCATGAAAAAGATATCTGCACCTGCATGTTTATTGCAGCATTATTCACAAAAGTTAGAATTTTAAAAAGAATTCTTTTCTTTTTACACTAATGAATGCTGCTTGAACTAAACTGAGTTTTGGGATATAAATTTGGGTCTGATAAATAGGAAACTAACAAATATGTCTGTAATTTCAGAGTTTAAGACATAAGATGTTACTGATTTGGGGGGATATGTGTAACAAAAAGTAGGCAAAATGTTTTCTCACAAAGTAGAGTTTATTAAGAAAAGAAGGAGAAATTATAAACTTAAAAAAAACAACTAGGGTTTGCTACTGAAGAGAAATTACTAATTATCAAATTAATAATGAATCATCACTATCATAGAATTTAGGTCCAAACTAAACTAATTTATACAAAAATATATTTCTAGTTCCTTCAATAATTCACGTAAACATAGTGTGACACCTGGTTATACAAATGTGTATCAGTCATTTTGGAGACAAATTAGAAAACAAAAAAAAAAAAACTAAGGCACTTTAGAAACATAGAATATGTGGGGAGTTGGGGCTAGATTATAACTAGAAAGCAAGAATCTTTTTTTGTTTGGAATTGTTATTTCATTAATGACCTAGGAGAAAACAAGATGTGGTCATATAACTAAAACAATTTAGGGGTATGGACACTTTCTGAAGCAACTTGAATGAGACCATCCAGGGTGTCACTAAGACTTGGCTCTCTATTCTCTGTCTCTAGCATTCTTTCTTATATGTTTTAATGTCATAGAAAGACTATACATTTTAGCCAGATAAAGACAGCATCTCTAGCTCATATGCTTTCAAGTTCAAAATTATTGGTGATAGTTTCTAAAAGTATTTAGCTTTAAGTGGGCCACATTTCATTCCTGACCAATTACCATGCCCAGAGAATGACCATATGCTGATGGCTCAGGCGAAGCAAGACTCAACTCTAGAGCTGGGAGTGGTGTCAGCCCTCATCAACCACAAATGTTCAGAATTTAGGAGGTTGACTTCTCAAAGAAAATCCAGGGAATTTCTCTATCTGTTTGTTAAATGGGTACTGATTGTCAAAAATAACAGATATTCATTTCAGGACTACTCAGAAAATATGAGTATCCTATACTTTGATTGCAGCAAGGATGTTCAACATACTTAAAGGAGAAAATCTTATAGCTCTTCATTCAACGAATATTTTTATAGTAGCCACTATATTACAGAAACACAGCCCCGACTTAATGGATGTTAGTCTGATGAGGCCAGTGCCATATGCTTCACTTACAATCACCGTTTACCCCCTTATCAATAACTCCACTTGCGCAAAATATTTCGTATTCCACTGTGCTTCACAACAGCAGAGATCAAGCAACACACAAATAGTAAACCAATGTTCTGAGTATGAGGAAACTAATTTGTATATGGGCTTTCAACTATGATTTTTAAAAATATGAGATATAAAGGTAAAGGATGAGAAATTATATTTTGTTCTTTTTCAAAACTAATGCATGTGTACTGTGAGAAATTTAAAGTACATAGAAGGGGAAGAAGTAAAATCTTCTACCTACATCCTCACCTATAACCTTGACCCTTGGGTTATAGGTGAGCAAGGGTGTTTGGAGTTGGGTAGACATTCTTTCTGAACTTAGAATACCTCAGCAAATAAAACATCAAGTCTAAACCCTTCAATGACTGACCACATGCCTGAGGTGTTTTTTCTAGTCTTTCCTAATTTGGTCCCTAAGGTCTTATTGCTACTGTTATGCTTATTCTTATTCTATTTCTTATTCTTTCCGGACTGTGTCTCCCATTTTAACTTTTTATTGATGCTAGTCATGTTATGCAAAGTTCTCTTCCACTCCAATAAAAATCCTCATCATTCTTCAAGAACTAGTATAGTTGCTATTGACGTCTGTGCTCTGCATAGCACTTGTTGCAATTTTGTTATATCATTTCATGTTTTTCCTATCTCAAGTGTATGAGACTATCACTCTCTCTGAACTGTGAGTCATTATTTACATGTTTGTCACTCATTAATCTTTCTTTGCTTCAAGGGTATGTGGCACCACGGGTCAGCAAAACTATAGCTTACCCAAATTTGACCTCCTGTGTTTGCAAAGGAAGTTTCACTGTAACTCAGTCATGCCAGGCATTACATATTGTTTATGGCTGTCTTTGTGCTACAACAGCATGTGATGAGTAGCTGTGAAAAAGAGCAAATGGCTTGAAGACCAAATTACTCTCTGACTCTTTACAGAAAAAGTTTGCTGATGCCTAGTATAAAATTTTGTACATAATAGGTGTCTAATAAATACTCGATGAAATTTGCACATGGGTATTCTTTGGCTGCTATCACTCAGAAGTACAGCCCTTAATTTTAATGACCCAACTGTTTATCACCACAGTTTGCAAACCTTGTAGAAACAATGTCTGCCCCACATAGATGTTTTATTTGATTTTGCATGGGCAGTCTGAGTCTGGGTGTGGAGGCGATATGGCAGTAAAATAGAGGACAGAATCATTTTTGTCATGTTAGTTTATACTGGCATGACGTTACCTTTCCTTCTACAATCAAGTATTTTTAGAATGAAAGTTTTATATACCATTTTATATAGATGCATCAATAATATTTTACAGGTGCTGTTATAACAACCAAAAATATGCTTTGAAAAATTGCTTGTGCTGACAAGAAATATTTCCAGAATGAAAATCTTGGTTATGATCATTTGAGTTATAGAAAGCATTTTGTTTATATCTGATATACAACTTAAAGTTTCTTGAAATCTTCTACTTCAACTTTCAATGAGGAGAATACTTTTTCTTTGAAAGATGAAAAAACTACTCATGTAATATTTCAACTGCCAAGAAGTGGTTAGAGTTTACGTTTTGAAACTTTGCCTTTCAAGTTTAACCTTAAAGACATGTTTAAGAGAAGCCTCTAGTTCCTGAACAAGATAAATTGCCTCAGCTGAAGAAGATTCTAATGAGATGAGTTTTTGTAGTTGAAGGAGAAGTTTGCAATTTGTCTTCTGAATTTTCAATTGTAGATAAACCTTACCAAAACCTCACACCAACACATTTGATTATTTGGAAGATATATAACTATAGTTTAATAAAAATATATGTTTCGAAGACAGATCAGAGTCATGTAATATCCTACCTTTTATTAGTATCTGATTATTGTTGACTTTATCAAATAGTAACCACTCATAACTCTAGTAAATACTAAAGCAGGGATAAAAACATTTATTTCATGCCTTTTTGAGGGGATTAAATGAGATAACAAATAAAAATGGCTAACAGATCTTGACTAATATAGGGAATACATAAACATTGATAAACTAAATAATTAGAGTCTAGTTTAATGATTTGATAAAAACTTTTCACTTTTATATTTGTTCAGATATAATTCCATTAACAACCAAATAGCCAAACAGTGGCATTCCTCCTTATTTTTGCAGATCTCAAAGTTCCAGAGAGTATGAAAACTTTGGCAATCATCTCTTGCCACCACAACCACCATCAAGACTGGCCTTTTATGTATAATTATTTAATAGCCATTGCAAATAGAACCTCTCAAAGTAAAATTTTTTTTTTTTTTTTTTTGAGTTTGAGTCTCACTTTTTCACCCAGACTGGAGGAGCGCAGTGGCCGCTCCCGGCCACCGCAGCCTCGACCTGCTGGGCTCTGGCGATCCTTCTGCCTCAGCCTTCCAAGTAGCTGGAACTACAGGAGCGTGCTACCATGCCCAGCTAATTTTTTATTTATCGTAGAGAAGAGGTCTCGCCAAGTTGCCCAAGCGGGTCTCGAACTTGTGGGCTTAGGCAATCCACTCACCTCGGCCTCCCAAAACGCTGGAATTACAGACTGAGCCACCGAACCCAGCCTCAAAGTAAGATTTAATGATAGTTGGCCACTGAACAATGGAGACACTTCAACGATTTGCTCTCCTAAAATTATCCTGCCAGTCTTTAAAAGTTGATAATTTCTAAGTTGAATCACAATGTAATTCAGGGAGAAAGAGCATCTTCTTCGTTACCAAATCCTTAAGTTAGTGAGTGTCTGTACCCTCATTTCTCCTTCATACATTTCATCTTATTCATTAGTTTCAATTGAGCTAGCTGGAAGAAGCTCTTTGTTTAATTCTTAATCATTCCATTTGAAACTGGTAAGTTTGCTGGCCGAGCAGGTTTTCTAGAATCGTCCCTTGACACCATAAACTAATTGGATGTTTTAAATTTAAAATGAGAAATCATTAGAATTGCAATAAGGGGAAATTATGAGTAGATCATACCAATGAAAGTACCTGAATGTGTCATGCTTCTGGGAAAGACTTGAACAAATTAAGATTTAAGCCTTGACACTAAAGGGACAGTTTAGATTTCAGTATTGTGCTTCAAAAATCTTAAAGCATGAAAAAATAGGTTGCTGGAAAGACCATTATGAAATGAGAGGCTTTTCATATATCTTGGTCAGAGGTCAAATATGCCAGTGTTTCCAGGTAGTAAATTTGCCATGTTTGGCACGGTATGGGAAATAAGTTACAAATCTCTATTGATTTCCATTGAATGATTTCAGTAGAAAACACATGAATTTCACAGAGGTGAAAGCTAAGTTACCTTTCCCTCTTAATCAATGTAGAAAGCCAATTGGAAATGTGGTGGCCTTGAAGTTCCTTTTTTTTTCTGTACTCAACAATATCTTTGTGTCTGGGTAAATGGCTTTGCTTTTTCAAGAAAATTCTCTCTTAAAAGCAATCCATTTTTGTCAAGATGACTAAAAGTTTTTATTGTTGTTGTTTTGTTTTGTTTTTTTGAGTTGGAGTCTCACCCCATTGCCCAGGCTAGTGTGCAGTGGCAGGATCATAGCCATCCCAGCATTGACCTGCTAGACTCAGGTGATCCTTTTGCCTCAGCCTTCCAAGTAGCCAGAACTACAGACATGAGCTACCACGCCCAGCTAATTTTTTGATTGATTATAGAGATGAGGTCTCGCCAAGTTGCCAGGCTGTTCTCAAACTTGTGGGCTCAGGCAATCCCCTCACCTCAGCCTCCCAAAGTGCTGGGATTACAGACTTGAGCCACTGCACCTGGCCAAACTTTGTTTTTTTAATATTTGTTTTTTAATTTACATATTTGTACAGGCATCTGTGCTTTTCCTAAAACTATAATTTAGACAACTTTGAAGTTAATCCATCAATAAATTGTAAGTGAATACATTATACTCGATATTATGCTAGTTTATGTGATTTGTGTTTATGCAAGCTAGCATTTTCTTTAGGCAGATAAGTTAAGCAAACGTAAAAAATAGAGATAGAGGAGAGTACACCATAAATTGCTCAATCTTCTGGAATAATCTCTGTGTGATAAAAGTGAGTCTTTGTGATTTCGAGATACAGATATGAACAGAGCTTCCTAGAGGTAAAATTTCAAAGATAGGCAGGAATTTTTTAAAAGTCTGAGTAGAAGTGTGGGTAAGAGGGGAGGTTTTAAGCATGGCCAAAGGAGAGAGATACTTTGGGAAAGGTAGAAACTGTCTGGAGTCAGCTGTCAGGAAAAGAGGATTACCAAGAAAGATGGGAGACATAGTAAGAAAAGCTGGAAAAAGTGGGCAGGCTGTTAACACTGTGGAAACAGGGAGTCATTCTTGGTTATTAATCAAGGGACTGACTTGATTTCAGTTTCTGCGAGGTGTTTTAGAGGAGTGATCAAGAGTACATAATTTGGAATCAGACCTCCTGGATTTAAAACAAACATACTTCTCTTGCTATATGTTTATGCGTGTGTCTGTGTGTGTGTTTGCCTTTGCGTCCATAAAATAAAGATAAATATGGTTCCCGCGTTCTAGAGCTGTGGTGGTGCCTAAGTAAGTTAAGGCACTTAAAGCACTTAGAAAGTGGGAGACTGCACTTACTTAACACATTCGCAACTGGCAAATTTTTCACTCTTCTAATACTGAGAGCAGATGAAAAAAAAAAATCTGAAGTTAGTTGCTGCAAGCTTCTATTGTTAAGCACAAGTGAAATGGTCTTTTCTAAATTGTCACCTTTTCACAATACAACTGAAAGTTGCAGACATATCCAGTATTTGTCTCAGACACCACTCTGACTAGTATTCTGTACTTTGTATTTTTAGTTGGATTATAAACCCCAAAAGACAGTCTTCCATGATGATGTAAATTCACGTCGGTGGCAACCAGGAACGGAATTTGGAATGATGTAAATTCACATCAAGTGGGCTACCTTGTATGGGGAGAAAGATTTAATCTACCAGTGGTATACAGGATGATGGCTTGGAAGGAGAAGATCTGCGACAAAATAGACAACTGAGTCTTGTGCAATAATCACTGGACTTTGGGCTGCTTAAAGCCATGGATCCTGTAAACTCATTCTTACATCTCCAATGGCTGGAAGAGTGCCTGGTACATAAATGATACTCAGCAGGACTGAATATTTTAGAGAATGAAGTGAAGCAGACATGGGCCTATTGTAGTAATATAGAAAAGAAGTAAGTCACATGTGAGATATGTTTTAAAGGAAGAACTGTTCTGCGGAATGATCTATAGCCCAGTACCAGTTTCATTACTCAATAGCTCTTTAATATTGATAAGGTCATTGTAAAGCTTTGTTTTTTTTTTCAATGAGGGCAATCATATTTAGAAGACTATTGTGCAAATTAAGTCAAACAATGCTTGTGAAATTGTATTGTAACTCTAGATTGTCCTATAAATATGGGGTTTAATGTGCGAACAAGAAGTGGTCTTAGTTTGCTATAACAAGAATACCATAGAATGGGTGGCTTAAAGAACAAGCATTTATTTTTCACAGTTCTGGAGGCTGATGTGTCTGATATATGGGGTCAGCATGGTTGGGTTCTGGGGAGCTTAACTTCCTGATTTTCTCACACAGTGGGGAGAGAAGGGGAAAGAGAAATCACTCACACAGTAGAGCTCTCTCCTGTCTCTTCTTTTTTCTGAGTTGGAGTCTCACTCTATCACCCAGCCTGGAGTGCAGTAGCACAATTACAATCACCGCAGCCTCTACCTGCTGGACTCAGGTTATCCTTCCACCTCAGTCCCAGTAGCTGGAACCAAGGGCGCATGCCACCATGCCTGGCTGATTTTTTGATTTATTGTAGAGACGAGGTCTTGCCATGATGCTCAGGCTGGTCTCGAACCCCTGAGCTCAGGCAATCCTCTTGCCTTCACCTTCCAAAGTGCTGGGATTACAGGTATGAGCCACTGTGCCTGGTCTCTCTCTTCTTACAAGATCGTTAACCCCATCATGGTTGCCTCACCCTCATGACCTAATCTCCAAATAGCATCACATTGGGGATTAGGATTTCAGTACATGAATGTGGTAGAGACACACGCATTTACTGTGCAACAAAAAGCAAAAAAGATTAAGAAATTTAAGAAGAGGTGCTAATTTGAGAGAAGTATTTGATTCATATTTTTGTAAGTTTGAGTTAATATTTCAACTCTTCTGGCCTGAAGACCACCCCAAATGGAAAACAACAAAGAACTTGTGGGCTATTTCCTAAATGTGCTGCTTACTATTCCATAGACTGAAACGATTCCTTAAAGTAGCAGAAAACGCAGTGCTGCCTTTGGTGGAGTTAATTAGGAGGCAATATATGGTTTCCATGAAACATAGATATATATTTATGTACATTTATTTATATATATATGTATATGAGCACACACATAGAAACACATATTCACAAAATCTATAGGCTTTTTGAGATCCACAAGCCTGGCTATATTTTTATATATGCAAATAAAATTACACAAAATTATATAATCAGGGTTGTGATAGTTGGAATAATAATCCTAGTTACCCTAGTCCTGGCCTGGACTGTATAATGGTATCTAGACTTTCTTTGTTCCAGTCCTGATGTTAGACGAGTTAGGTTTCCCTGGTCAATTTCTTATCTATAAAGTGAGCTGAGAAAAATTTGAGGAGCTACTGGGCAGATCAACCTTACCACCATTAATTCTACCTTTATAACTTAATTTTCCTGAAAATTTTTGGATCATCAAGTACTCCCATCTGAAATTCAAGCATTTCTCTGTGAAGTTGAGCCCTAATAGCTAATAGCTAGTTATCAGCCTCCACATTAACTGCCAGCCTGCAGGGAAAAGATGGGGGTCAGTGCTCAGCAGTGGCTCTGATACTGAACTATGTGCATTCTGAGTGTTAGTGAAATAGAACTTCACTAGTTGTTCCCATTTGGGAAGATATTTTCCACAAAAGGTCCTAAATCTAATTTTTAAAATGACACCAAAGGTAAGAAGTGTTCAGAATAAATTGTGATTTACTTAAACTGTGGAATATGAGCAGATCACATGTTTCACAAGCTTATCACCTTAAAAGGTCAAGTAGTCTATTATAACAGTGATGTCATCAGTAATTTATCTTTGTCTTTACTAGGACTCTAAATATGGTACATTGTTTGCAAAGAAGACTGCAATACTTTCTTCCAATCCACATGCCTTTTTCCAATTCAGTTTTTTCCTTCTTCGAACCAGGAGGTAAAATCTATGCCCACTACCTTAGAACCTGGACAGATCCTGTGACTTGCATTGAACAATAGAATGACACAGAAGTGATGTATTTTTATTTTATTTTATTTATTTATTTATTTATTTATTTATTTTAATTGTGATATTGAGGGGTACATTTAAGGGTTAGGTACACAAATATATCTCGTTCAGGCACCCTTGTTTGTAAGAAGTGTCCCCCCATCCCCAGACAGGTATTTACTGCCATTAATTGCTTCCCCTATCCCTCCCACCCCCCCATCGTTTCCCACCACTGTCAGTTTTTTTCTTGTGGTAATACGTTGGGTGATCAAGGTCTACTATATGAGTGAGAACATGTGATACTCAGTTTTTAAAAGAAGTGATGTTAAGAGACTTCCAAGCTTAGGCCTTAAGAAGCACTGAAGCTTCTGTTATTGCTTGATCTCTGAAATAAAATAAATATCTGTTGTCTTAAAGCACAATATTT
>CAUYQG010167763.1:0-31841 GCA_963574415.1 Tarsius wallacei | reverse complement strand
AAATGATTGGCAGTAGTGGGAAAGTGTCAGGGGAGGGGAGGTGGGATTGGCAGTTAAGGGAAACTGCTAGGCGAAAGAGAGGCATACCTCATCAACAAGGGTACCTGCATAATCAACGTTTGTATACATAACCCTGAATTGAACCTCACATCTTTATTTTTTAAAAATAATAAATAAATAAATTGCCTCTATCTAAAACTAAACAAACAAACAATAAATGTCCATCCTACCCGAGGCAATCTACAGATTGAATGCAATACCCATTAAGTTACCACCAGCATTCTTCTCAGACCTGAAAACGACAATACAAGAATTCATATGTAAACATAAATGACCATGAATAGCCAGAACAATCTTCAGTCAAAAAAAAAAGCAGAAGATATCACAAACCCAGACTTTAAACTTTATTATAAAGCTACAATAATCAAAATAGCCTGGTATTGGTACAAGAACAGGCATATAGACCAATGGAACAGAACAGAGATTACAGAAGCAAAACCTCAATTTCTCAACCAATTCATCTTTGAGGAAGCCTCCTCCACCAATCACTGGGGAGAGGAGAACCTATTCAGTAAATGGTGCTAGGAAAACTGGCTGACCTCATGCAGAAGATTCAAACAAGACCCCTATCTATCCCCATACACAAAAATTAACTTAAAAAAGAAAAACATTTTCTATATGCAAAATTAGAGTACAAACACTTTCTTTTATTTTTTTTTTAATGTAGAAGTGAGGTTTTACATTTAGGTCTCTGATCCATTTAGAGTTAATTTTTGTGTATGGGGATAGATAGGGGTCCTGTTTGAATCTTCTGCATGAGGTCAGCCAGTTTTCCCAGCACCATTTACTGAATATGTTCTCCTCTCCCCAGTGGTGGGTGGTAGAGGCTTTGTCGAAGATGAGTTGGTTGAGAAATTGGGGTTTAAGCAGATTATTTTTAAAAGGTGCCTGGAATGATTGAAATTACCTATATATGCCATTAACAGAAAACTTAGTTGTTTGTATACTCGAATCATTAGACAATACCAAATAGGAATAGAAAAATGATGCACAGATGGGAAAAATGTTGAAGGCCAATCCCAGATTTCAACACTCACAATTAAATCAGCTCCAGTCTAGGAAGGTCGTGCTCACGGCACCACTTAGCAACAAGGTGGGCTCTTCTGGGCAGTTCAGGTGCAGTCCCGGCAGAAGCAGCTTCACCAAAGAACCTTCTGAGGCCTCTTCTCTATGCTTCTAAGACAGGGTTTGAACAATATTTCAGCATTCAAACAGGTGAGACATATGACCACCTGGCATAACAGATAAAAACTCACAATTTTGCTCAAGTGATTTGAACATCTTGGTATGGTTCTGTTATCAGTTGAATCATGTCCACTCCAAATTCCTGTGCTGAAGCCTTAACTTCCAATATGACTATTTGGTGACGGGCCTTTAGGGAGGTGAGTAAGGTAAAATGGGGTCATCAGGGTGGGCCCTGATCCAGTCTGACTGGTGTCCTCATAAGAAGAGATCAGGACACAGGCATACACAGGGGGATGACCCTGTGAGGACATGGGGAGGAGACGGAATCTACACTCCCAGGAGAGAGACCTCAGGAGGAACCAGCCCTGTGACACCTTGGTCTCGGATGTCCAGCATCCGGGATATGAGAAAATAAGTGTCAGTGTTCAAACCCCCAGCCTGTGGCATTTTGAAACGGCCATCTGAGCCAACTCAGGATCTAAAATGATATTAAATGAAATGGGATCAGCCCAATCCCAGGATCCTTTAGCCAAGGAAGCGCCCTCTGAAAAGCGTCTTGGGTAGAGAAGTTGAACTACAAGTGAGGGGTCCAGACCGCATCTGTGTTCTGTCTGAAGTGCCTGCATGTCACAATTCGTTAATGTCTCTGCTTTTCAGCCTCCAGTTATTATCCATTTATGGTCTACATATATTGATGATGATATAAATGGTGTACAGTGCCTATATTTATATTTACATATGTTAATTATGTGCAGGTATAGTTACTGGCATATGATATATGATGTGTACTTACGGCTCTTACACAGGAAGTTTATAATCATTGTTATCCCTGTTCTTGGGGTTTTCTCCTGTTCCCAGTGTCACGGGCGTCCCTCAGGGCCTGCTCCTGGCTAGCACAGCTTTCTTCCTTCTCCTGGCCCAGCATCCCCTTCCTCCCAGCTGCCTTCTCTGCCTCCTTCTGTCATCCCTTCAGAGCACCTCTCCACTCCTGACCAACCACTATCTCCTTCCCACTTGCTTTCCAGACTGGCTCTGTGTTGCCCCTCAATGAACCCCACCCATCCAGCCTGCCTGTGGACCTGTGGTGACCACTGTGCACGGGGTTGTATGGATAGAGATGAACCAGTATTTACCTGCAATGCAGCCTAGTTGTCCAGCGGTGGAGATGTGTCCCCTCCTCAGCTGTGCCTCCCACTCTGCCACGGCAAACTCCAAGTGTTTCTTCAGCTATAGATGGAAACTTGGGGCCTCTCAGTGGGTGAGCCCTAAAACACTGTCTCGGGCACTCAGCAGTTCAGACCTCCTCAATGTCCATACCATGTGGAGGGAGGTGGACCTTGACTCCTTTACTGGCCAGATGCTGGGGAGTGACAATTCTATAACAAGTTATAACACTGAGTTTCAATCAAGTGGAAATCCTGTAGTGTTAGAGATTTTAAAAACAAAGGAAATCTAAGTAGAATACTTAAATGAGCTGTAGCAGCCTCTGTATAAATTTATCAACTAAGAAACCGGGCCCGGTGAGAGTGGAGGTAGGGCTGGTTGGCCCCACCCTCCCAAGCTCTTGCCTCTTGGAGGCTCTTGCCTTGTGTGGGCTGCCGTTTCTCTGTCCCTGTGGACTAGATTAGGTAGATTTCATTGTACCTTGATTGTCATCTTATTGTAAAGAAAGCTGAAAAGGGTTGGGGCAACCATTTTGCATGCAGTGTGGGGCTGTTTCCTCCCGGCAGTCCCGTATTCATACAGGAATTGTCAGAGTGCATGTGTCAGCTGTGACTCTCGACAGTGCTGTCCTGAGAATGTTCTCTGATAAGAAGGCTTCATTGCTGTCTGCATGGCATGGTGACCTGTGAGGCTGGGGAACTGGACTTTTTATTTTGTTCCATTTTAATTAATTTACATTACAATTTCAATAGCTGCATGTGACAATCAATATTCGCCATGTTGGACTGTGCCACTTTGAACAAAGGGGACCCAGTGATGGCTGATACGGCAGGAGGGAGCCTGGCAGCACAATGAGACTTGATCACCTTCTCAGTCCCACTGGAGGCTCAGGGTCCTGCAGCACCACTGATGAGCCTGCCGGTTTGGAGCAATCTCCTGGGCCCAGCAATCTAGTGTAAACACACATCTCCTGTCTGATAGGAGCTTCCAAACACAAGGGAGATCAGGACAAGATGGTCCTGATGCTGTGTAGAAGGCTTCAAGAAACACCGAGAGTAAATCGAAGTGCCTAAAGTCCACATCTTATGAGTGTGGTAAGGATGATGGTAATAGCAGAGTTCTTGTTCACAAAGCAATAGATTATGCAGTCTTATTTGTGTCCCAGAGTTACCTTGTATATTTAATAACAAGTATTGTCACCAACATTGTACAAACATATTGAGGAAATACTGATTTCGACTTGGAGTACAAGGTGACAGAGCTCACAGGAAGTTCACACAGAAGCCTTATTTCTCCAAGTTTTCTGCAGTTTGTACCAATTTGCGCCCCTGTTTTCAAGAATTTCCAATGCAGATTTTGCTATAAGTGCCCTGGATTAACACCTTTTGGGTGTTTTGTATCAATGGGTCTGCTAGTGTCCTTTCTGCCTCTTCACCCCAGTCCTGGGTGAGACTGTCTTTGAGTGGAAGTGGTTCATGAGGAATCAGTGAGAATTCATAGGTTATTTAAGAACCCGTTCAGGCGCAATGCCATTTTCTCTGAAGCTTTGCAATTAGTCTCTGACAGGAACACGTCGAGGACAGGCCCAGCTGTGGGGCAGGCAGGCTGCAGATTCAGAATGGTTTGTGGATGGGAGCCACACTTTCTAAAGTCCAGACCCAACTTTCTCAATTCAATTCAAGTCCTCACTTCAGCTAGCGCCCTTCCATTTCCCTATGACATTTGTGTTCAGCATGGATCAAATCGCCTACAAGGCAGAACAGATTTGAACTACATTCTCTGAACCAGAAAATTCATTTACTCTCGTGAAAGCTTGTAATCTTTGGAGAGTTGCTTAAAGAAACACACAAAACTACCTTTCCTCTTTATATACTCCAGTTACATTTCTTTCCAGTAAGTAAAATGCTGTTTGCCTTTTTGAGTTTTTCTTTGCCTTCAGACTCTCATAAGAATGAGCTAGATGATTTGCTCAGTGCCTGGCCAGGACAACCCCTACTCTAGAAGCTACATGACTGAGACGTAGATTAATGTGCTTCTTAGTTCAAGACCGAGCAAGGGTCAGCCAGGAACATGCCCTGATCTCAGGGCCCAGTTTTCAAGAGTATTCATCGAAAATGCACCAATACTTGAAAACCTCTGTGCACACAAAGATCTGTATACAGATGTTTATAGCAACTTGATTCATAATTGCCCAAACTCAGAAGCCACCAAGATGCCCTTCAGTAGGTGAAGGAGCAAATTAACATCCAGACCACAGAGTTTCATTTCATGCTAAAAAGAAATGAGTTATCAAGCCATAAAAAGACATGGAAACTTTAAATGCATATTACTAAGTGAATGTGGCCAATCTGAAAAGTCTACACACTATGTGATTCTAACTCTGTGACATCCTGAAAGAGGTAAAACTATGAAGACAATAAAACAGTAAAAGACAAGGGTTGGTGGGGAGGGATGAACAGGCAGAGCATAGAGGATTTTGGGGGCAGTGAAAGTATTCTGTGTGATACTGTAATGGTGGACATATGTTATTATACCTTTGTCCAAACCCATAGAATGGACAACACCAAGAGCAAGCCCCCATGTGAATTTCAGAATTTGGGTGACAGTGATATGTCAATGATGTGTCTTCGTAGGGTTAGGGTTAGGGTTAGTTCAAATGCACCACTCTGGTTAGGGCTGCTGGTAGTGGGGGAGATGGGACCTGTGTGGGGGCATATGGGAAATCTCTGTACTTTCTGCTCAATTTTGCTGTGAATCTAAAACTGCTCTAAAAATCATGTAAAAAATACACCAAAGTGAAGAGGCCAGAAGCCCACAGAGTCAAAGCAAAATGATATCCATATAAGAGTCAGATTAATTTGAGATATCAAAAAAATGATCACTCCAGGGAGACTGAGATGTCAGAGGGCACTTATTGAGCACCTGCTATGTGCTCATCTGGTGCTTAATAAAACATATTAGCTATTACTACTATTAAATAATTCAAAGATGAAGTCTCTGCTCTCAGGGCACCTTCAATCTTGTTCCCGTCAAAGCCAACAACAGTGGAACAAAATGAGGATACAGGGCGAAACACCTCCTCACATGTGCCCCATGGAATCCCACTCTGCTGGTTGTGCACAGCTGTCGCTTGCAAAAGGGCTCAATGGTCATTTAAGTTTGGGAAGTGCAGGATTAGACAAATATAAATGGGCTTCCTTACTGCAAAATTTGTTACAGTTAATATGCATTTTAGATCACCAAGAGGGTGATACACACAGTCATGTGTCCCATAATTATTTGGCCCTAGAAAGAGTTTCTTGGGAAAACATTTTGTAAAATTAGTGATCCTTGAAATACACCAAGGGAAAGGCTCATTCCCAAAATTAAGTGCCAAATTGAGTGGTAGAGATTCATAAAATATCTAGATTCTGGCCAGGCCCAGAATATCAAAGGCCAGGGAGAAAGGACTGTGCTCCCAGGAATGATGCTGGTGGAAAAAGGAGTGGTCTCCAGGCAGGGACATTTCTCCACCACCCATGGAGAGGGTTGAGAATTCCAAGCACCGAAGCTGAATCTGGGAGGTCAGGGGACACCAGGTGAGAGGACACAAAAAGCAGACCATGGGGTTTTCAAAGAGAAAAGTGAATCTTACTATGGATCTCCAGGGTTGATGGCAGAGCCGACACCCAGTAGGAAACTGAGTGTGGGTTCAGGATCACATGGAGGTCTGGAAAACTCAGGAATGACTCTCTGGATGTTAGGCAGGTACATGGGCTGGGCCCTCATGGAATTTGAATGGCCGGAAAGAAGGGTAATCCCTCTAAGAGAGGGCTTTGTGAAAATTTCCTTTTCTTCTGCACTAACATCCTGCTTCTATCATTGTCTTCTATGAAGTTATTCCCTCTTATTTCCACGTCTTATTGCTTTAAAATTTTTCTCCTGAGTACCTACCATGGGATTGACACTACCAGTTCATGATTTAGGTTCTCATGTGATGTTGAGGCCATGTAATGAGTTTATACCCTCTGATAGATGGGGACATTGAAGTTCAGGTGTTGTTAAGTGATCTGTCTGACTCTTTGTTAAGTGACAGAACCGGGATTCAAATTCACGCAATCTGATTCTGAAATCCATGGTCATAACCATAGTGTTGCATTAGATGGTAAGGTCTTCGGGGGAAGATGTCCAGTGTCCATGGCAGAGTCTGGCATGAAAGAGGACACTGTTGTATCTTCTTGAACCTCAGGAAGTGGCCAGCACAGTGCTGTGCAGAAATTAGAATGCGGCCAGTATTGCATGTCCCTTCATGAACAGAGTTGCATGCTAACAAGGTGTTTTGGGGGTGTTAAGGCCAGCTAGTCTACAGCAATGGGCAAGAATTGGGACTGTCTAGAAAATATCCTTGGGTAATTATGAAAGCCAAGTATAGGAGAAAAATGAAGAAAGGTGTGTTTAGGCAGATGAGCTTGGGAGTCTATGGAATATGTTTGGGACTCAAAATATTCCTGAAAGAAATGATACATTAATGAATGAAGGTATAGTTATTTAGAGAGAAATGAACTTGGATACAAGAGTAACCATGTGAAATGCATTTCTTAAACTGGGGTCTTCAGAATCCGTGAAGTCCCTTGACATATTCTCAGAAACTGCACATGTTCGAAAAACATATTTCTAGTGTCAAACTGACAGTTACCCCAAATCTGTCATTGCACTTATGATTAATTCTTTTTAAGTTAAATGTCATGAAGAAAATACTTCTCTTTTGTAGTGTCAATTCACCTAACTAGATGTTGGTCCCTTGGGTAAGGATTTCTCAGTTCTTGAGTCTCAGGGATCTTTGAGGAGGGCGACTTCTCATATTGGTAACACTGATCCAAGTGCTGGCTGTAGCAATTCACATGAGGGAGGTAGAGCCTGGAAAACTCAGATCTACACAACTCCAGAAGGACATTGGAAGGCGGGCTGCTTTGCACTAAGGGACCTGTCACAGCTGAGAGCACTGGGTCACCTGGAACCAGCCCAGCCCTCCCTCCACTCTTCCAGAAAGAAGGCTGCAGGGTATCTCTTTCTCACTGCCTTCTGAACCCATTGCAAAACCAAGAACATTTTGTTGTCCATAACACAGTTCATGAGGGAAAGGCTTGCACTGAAGCAGAAGGATTGAGGTTTGACATCAGTGTCTTCTTTTTGAGTCCTCATAATGTACTTCACATGGGCCAATGTTGCTCACCTTCTTTAGAGGATTTTAGCTAAAGATGTAGCAAGACCACATTTTCCCAGAAAAGTGAATGCTCAAAAATTAATGCATATGGTGACTTTTATGGTTTTCACCCAACTTTGACATTCAACATTAGGTCAGCACAAGGCAGATGCAAAGGGATAATTGTGCTTGTAACTCTAGCATTGGGAAGAAGCTTCTGAATAGAAGAGTACAATTTACTTAGTCTGTTTGTACTGCTACAACAAAGTACCACAGCCTGGGTAATTTGTAAACAATAAAAGTTTATTTGGCTCATGGTTCTGGAGACTGAGGAGTTCAAGACTGACCAAGGGACCATATCTGGGGAGTGTCTTCTTGCTAAGTAAAAACATGGCAGAAGGGAAGCCCTAGCCAGAGCAATCAGACAAGAGAAAGAAATAAATGGTATCCAAACTGGAAAAGAAGAAATCAGACTATCTCTGTATGCTAATGACATAGTCTTATATCTAGACTTCTCCAAAAGACCCCTGGACTTGATAAATGAATTCAATAAAGTGTTGGGATACAAAATCAACACACACCAATACGCCAATAGCAACCAAGCTGAGAATTAAATCAAGAACTCAATTCCATTTAAAATAGCAGCCAAAAAGCTAAAATGCCTAAGAATATATTTAATCAAGGAGATGAAGATCTCTACAAGGAGAACTACAAAACACTGATGAGAGAAATTGTCGAGGACACAAACAAATGAAAAACACTCCATGCTCCATGCTCCTGAACTGGAAGAATTAACATTGTTAAAATGACCATATCACCCAAAATAATCTATAAATTCAATGCATTCTCTATCAAATCACCAACACTATTATTCACACATTTAGAAAAATAATCCTAAAAGTCATATGGAACAACAAAAAAAGTCAGAATAGCCAAAGTAATCCCAAGCAAAAAGAACAAAGCTGAAGATATCATATTACCTGACTTCAAATTATACTACAAGACTATAGTAACCAAAACAGCATGATACTGGTACAAGAGCAGACACATGAACCAACGGAACAGAATAGGAAATCTAGAAATAAGCACAAATACCTACAACTATCTGAGCTTCAACAAAGCAGACAACATATAGTGGTAAAAGGACACCCTGGTCAACAAATGGTGCTGAGAAAATTGGATAGCTACATGCAGAATAAGAAACTTGATTCCTATTCTCACCATATGCAAAAATTAACTCAATATGAATTAAAGAGTTAAATGTCAGACCTGAAACTGTAAAAATCCCACAAGAAAATCTAGGGAAAGCTCTTCTGGACATCAGCCTAAGCACAGAACTTATTGCTAAGACCCCAAAAGCAAATGCAATGAAAACAAAAATAAATAAGTGGGACTTAATTAAACTAAAAATTTTCTGTATAGCAAAAGAAATAATCAACAGGGCAAATAAACAGCTCACAGAAGGGAGAAGATATCTTCAAACTCTACATCTGACAAAGGACTAATATCCAGAATCTACAAAGAACTCAAACAAATCGGCAAGAAAAAGACAGCAAATAACCCCATTGAAAAATGGCAAATGACATGAACCAACATCTCTTAAAGGAAGATATACAAATGGCCAACAAACATATGAAAAAATGCTCAGCATCACTCATCATCAGGAAAATGCAAATTAAAAACCTCAATCTTATATATATCTTTATATATAAAAATTATATAAAATTATAAAATAAAAAATTTTAAAACATAAAAATTGTAATTATATGAAAATCTTTATATAAAGCTATATATATAAAATTGTGGTTTTAATTTGCATTATATATACATATATATAATATAGTCAGCCATGAAAAGAATGAAATTATGTCTTTTGTAACAACTTGGATGGAATTGGAGACCATCATCCTAAGTGAAATAATACAGGAATGGAAAACCAAATGCTGCATGTTCTCACTTATAAGAGGAAGTTAAACTAAGATATTCAAAGGCATACAGAATGGCATAGTGAACATTGGAGACTCAGAAGGGGGAGGGTGAAATGGGAGGAAGGATAAAAAATCACCTGTCTGGTACAGTTTGCATGGGTGGGGGTGGAGGGTACAGTTAAAACCCAGACCTCTTGGCCACTATGCAATGCTTCCATGTAACCAAGAATAATTTGGACCCTCTAAAGCTATTGAAATAAAGCAAGCAACAAAGAACATGGCAGAAGGTGTCACATGACAAGAGAGTGGTAGAGGGAAGATCTGACTTTTATAATGAACCCACTCCCATGATAATAGCATTAATCCATCATGAGGCAGAGCTCTCCTGACCCCATGACCTCTTAAAGGCCCCACCTCTTGACACTTTGCACTGGGGATTAAGTTTCCGGCATGTGAACTTTGGGGGACACAGTCAAGCATAACAAGGGCCCTGAGGAATACATACACATTGCCGTTGACTTCCACATGGTTCATAACAATGGAGTGCGCTGAGAGCAGCAGGAATTGAGAAGGATGGCTGTGCAGAGTCCTCGCAGTGCTGAGACAGCCCTCAGGGCGATTGTTTCTGGGCAGCCCACTACGGCAGCAGTTGGTCCAGCTGTCCAGACCTACAACATAGAAATCACATCATCACTGGCCAAACTCCCTGAAAATCAGCTGTCTGGAGATTTAAACCCCAGTTTTATGTGCCTGATAGATGGAGAGGCCCATGGAGAAGGATCCTAACTTAGTAGCTCATCCTGAAGCAGTGACATCTAGCAGTGTTTGCCCAGATACGGGGCTTCGAGGCTGCCCTCAAGCTAGTCAGTGGGCACGCCAGGAATGATAGCTGGCAAGGGCCAGTGGATGTGTGTGTGGCTTCCTCAGCCTGAGGGCAAGTCCTTTTCTTCCTTGATAGGCCTTTAGAAGCATCAGTCAGCGAATGTCACCCTCCTCTGCTTGATCCTCATGCTGTGTGGGGAATACTAAACAGAGGCAGATCTAAACATAGAAGAATCGGGTTTCTTCTCCATGGAGATAGGAATCTGCACAGAGTCCACGTGGGATTCCTGTGTCTTTTCAAGGCTGGTGCTGCGCCCTGCTGGCCTTCACACTCTCCTGATTCCAGGAAGGACTGCGTCTGTGTGGGTTAGTAGAGTAAGCAATGTTTTAAGAATCGGTTTAGGGAATCACCTGAGAAACAGTACTCACCTTCACTTGCGGCCTTCTGCCTTTCCTTTTGGCTCTGGAACATTCTAGAATCCTGGAGGCTACTAGGGGTTCAGAGTCAAAGCCAGCAGGGATACTCGATGCTCTTCGCAGCCCCTGAACAGCACGGGTCAGGCTTTGTGTGCCCTGGACCTTGGAGAGGTTGCAAATCTGTCCCTGGATTTTCCCATCCCAGCCTTGGAGGGTCATCTTTCAGAGGCTGAGGCACGTGGTGCATCTGGGCGTGGGTGGCTCGGCCTTCACAATGAGTCTGTGTTTGCTGAATCCTCACTTGGGACTCAGAGACCTAAGTGTTGCAAGAGTTCATGTGTCTCATCCCACCTCCTCACAGTTGAGGATGCTGAGACCTGTTTGTTCACAACTGCACAGGTGAGTAACAGCTGGAAGAAAGGAAAGCATCTTGTATACATCTTGTCTAACAAGAGTAAAATGTAGCCATATTGCCGTTGTCTGGGTTTCTGATAAAATGCTCTATCAGTATCACCAAGTAAAACGACACATCTGTTTTCAATAGTCAGCTCTCCAATAGTCCTTGAGTCTTTTGACGCTAAAGATAAACTCGTTAAGTATCAAAACTGTATAAGCTTTCTTATGGAAATTTTCTCAGAAAGTATATATTCTTCTTTCCTTCTCAAGTAGATTATGTAATTTACAATCTAAACACTGGTGACGAGTTGAGCTGCCATTGGACAACTATTATTCTACGCATGACCCAGGACATAGGTCTGTCCATCTCGGCCCCTGTGTGTTGCATAACAGGGCTTGATTTCTTCATCTGGGTCTCATGAAAGTTGGCTGGAGCAGGTGCAGCCACATGACCTCCAGAGCAACTCACACACTCGCTTAAACAAATAGTTACGAATCCGGGACGAAACGTCTGGCTCAGTGCTTGGCACAGGATGGCAGTCTGAAATATACTTGATGAATCTGGCTTATTTCGGTGATTGTTGTTAGTGGCTTTTCAGCATTAATCACATTCTTGTCCTGTTGGCAATGAAAGCAGCTTAGCTATATATGTCAGTGTCGCGCTACCTTTCTTTTCAAATAAGTGAATTATTATTATTATTATTATTATTATTATTACTATTGAGACAGGTTCTCGCTATTTTGCCCAGGCTGAACTCGAACTCCTGGTCTCAAGCAATCCTCCTTCCATGGTCTTCCAGGTAGCTTGGACTACAGGTGTGAGCCACTGTGTCACCAAGTTCTTTCGAGACTCTTTATTATTTTTTTAACTCCATGGGCTCTCCATTTTGATTTTTGTTTTCCAAACAAATTGCATTTATCAACAATTTTTAAAAATATGAAACAATCAGGTATCCAGGCCTTGCCATCAACGCTTCTGATTAACACGAGATGAACACCATTACAGCGTTAGTGGTGTAATAAGCCTGTGCCCCCACTGTTTTTACCCCTGTGATGTCCATTAGGTTTTGGATATAGAATATGGAAATAATTTTGGTCCCTCACTGCTACATTTGTGTACCTTTAGGGGCACAGACTGGGTGGTTCTTTATGGTTGAACACACCGAGCGGCTGACTCTGTGTGTCTCATGCCCTCCTCCTCTGTAAGTTCCTGGAAGGAAGAAAGTGTGTCCCTTAGATTGATGAAATTCCTGGGAACCAAACGCAACACCCCCCATGGGATAAAGACATAGAGATTCTTCTAGAATAAAAAAAAAAACTTATCCATTGAGAAATTCTTTAAATGAGACAGCATAAGTATCCAAGAGATAGTTGACCGGGAGATTCCCTGGAAAGAAGAGGGAGATAAAGAGGAAGACATTACCAGGCAGTCACCACCATTGAGGCATCTCGTTTCTATTGTTAAACAGCAAGATATCTTGTTTGGTTTTTCAATCGACAACCAACTTTGAAAGCTAGTTTTGGTCCCTATCAATC
This sequence comes from Tarsius wallacei, assembly GCA_963574415.1. Classification (NCBI taxonomy): domain Eukaryota; kingdom Metazoa; phylum Chordata; class Mammalia; order Primates; family Tarsiidae; genus Tarsius; species Tarsius wallacei. Next base: position 19,151 of record CAUYQG010167763.1, on the reverse strand, counting down.
AATCAGTCAATCATTCATGAATCCATCAAAACATACTATCCTCTGCTAGAACAATGGGTATTAAAAGAGACAGTGGCACTGTCTGTGCCCAGAAGGGACTTTTGTCCTAGTCTGGAACCAAGATGTGAGCTCCAATGAGTGGAAGAGTGGAGGTCGAGAGTGGAGCACACAGCTCGGGGAGGACCGTGGGGCTGTGGAGGGAGGAGGCCTGGGAAGTGTGGGACTTATCTGGAAAGCAAAGCATGCACAGGCATTTTTTCCATTCCTCCGACCTGGAAAACGGTCTCACTGTCACGTAGTCTGTGGCTTAGTGGCATTATGCCTCTTCCCAGAATTATGGAAAATATTTGGTGTGTGAAACAAGTCATCTTATTGAAAAGTTTCATTAATCAATTTGATGAACTAAAAATGTGTAAGATTGGTCTCCAGTGCTAAGAAGGCAGGTTGCATAGAAATAGCAAGTATTTCCGAGTCACCTTCACCCACAAAATCACAACCTGTGTGTGTGTGAAGTCCAGAGGAATACAATCTGGACCACAAAGCATCCAGCAGGTACAGGCTTCGAACCTTCTAGAGATCAGCCTCACCAGTACCACCGTCTCAGGTTTTGCTCTGTGTCTGCCTCAGCTGCCTCAGTCAGAACCAGAAATGGGAAATTCCAAGGGATGCTGATGTGGCTGATGATGTGGGCACAGGTGAGGCTCACGGAAGCACATACCAGGGCTCAGATTTCCATGCAGAGCACACTATCCTCTCAGCATGCACATCCAACTTCAAAGTGTGTGTGCATGTGTGTGTATATGTGCGTAAGTGCATGCATGTGTTTTGGTGCATGTTAATGAATGTGTGTATCTAAGTATTCTGTGTACATGCATACATGGGTATATGTTTGTGTACACATGTGTTGTGCATGCCTGTGTGTTTTATGTGCACATGCATTGTGTGCATGCAAGTGTGTTTGTATATGTTTGCATATGTGCAAGAGTATGTATGTATGTGGGCACGTATTTGTGTAGTGTGTATGTGAGTGTGGTATGTGTGTACAGGTGTGCATAGGTGACTGGGTATGTGCTTGTGTATGTGTGCATGCGTGTATAGGTTGTTTGCATGTTTGTTTGTGCTTGTGTGTGTTATGTGCATGCGTTGGTGAATGTGGGCAGTTGGGGGCTGCTGGGTTGCCATGGAGACGGAAGCTGAAGCCCAGTGGGGGAAAAAGGCCAGCCTAAGGCAGAACCTCCTGGGACCCACATGGAACCGGTCCATCCACAAGCTGGACTGGGTGCAGCAGCCACACCAGAGAGCCATGACAGTAGAACAGAAAGGCCAGGTTGTGGCGAGGCTGCAAATTGAGATGTGCATGACCAGTTATGAGCACAGTCAGATTGTGGAGACAGCAAAGAGGAGGGCTGAGAGACTTAGAGGAAGGAGGGAACGGGTGGAGGAAGACCTCGGATTTAACCTGGAAGTTGAATATGCTTTGAGTGCCTTAAATACCGTGTTCCACAAGTGACTGATTTCCATGTTCTATTCTTTCATAAATGAAATAGAGTTCTTGTCAAATATTTCTTTCACTCTATAGTGCTCTCTCCGTGTACCTTGCACAGCATATTTTAAGTTTTGTCCCAACAATCAGGGTCAGGGGGACGTGTGCGATCTGCGCCATTGGCCTTGCCCACCTGCCGCTCCCCTCTCTTCCTCAGTGGCAACCTGTCCTGTCTCAGGGGATTTTTCCTACTGATGAAGATGGGCTTGAGTTTGTTATGCTGTGACCTGCTCTGTTCTCTATGCCCCAGATCCAACAACCTGCCTCTGCCTTGTTCCTAAGTCACCTCACAGCTGCGAGGTCCCCCATCTGGTCCGGCCCCAGGTTTTAGGCAAGTTCTTCTGCCTGAGACTCAACTCCAGATGGTGCTGGAACCCATGACCCACAGGAAGACTGACTCTCTCCACTGCCTCCCTGTGCTCTTGCCCACAGAGGGTTTTGAAATGACTCTGGAGACTCTGGACATCCTGGGTTTCCATCCCAGAATCCCCTGTCCTGCAGCCCAACGCCTCCCTGATGAGGACCCTCTGCTCTTCTGCTTCATGCTCAGATTGGACATTCCTGGCACAACCTGCAGCCGAGGCACCTAGTGGAGCACTTCAGATGAGGCATCCAGGTTCTTCCTTTCTGTTCCAGTCTGTTCCAGTCATGCCCTTGAGCCTCTAAATCTCTCAGGTGACAGACATGACACTGATGGCATTTCCCACTCCATATGCGTGGACTCTGCCTTCCTACAGCAACAAGAGGTCAAGGGCATCATCAAGTAGACACCTGTCGATGAGTGATGTGGCCACTATCAACATGGTTGGGGCAGGCAGCCAGTGTGGATTTCTAAACATTGGTTCTTTATGCTGGTCATAACCACATTGTCCTGAGAAACAAGAGGGAATTGTGTGTGAGCATCCCCAGATCCTGAATTGAGCCCCGTTCATGCCTCGAGCCCTTCTCCATGTGGTCTAGTCACCACCCTGTGGAGAAAGTTTCGAAATTCAGCCACTCTCTCGTGCTTGTAAGGTGCTACAGCCCAGGAGCGACTCTGTTCTAAATGCATCACTCTTGCAGAATGAAGAGCATTTTTAAACTGACTTAGTCACATTTGCTTGACATTCAATGTATCTACTTTCTACCAATAAAACATAAAATAAAAGTATCCTCAAATATGCTTTCCCTATTAATGAGTCTCTTACAGGTATATATCCCTTACAGATCAGTTAACCTAATCATTTTTTTCCCATTTTTGTACAATAAATTTCTTTCCTGATCAGCTCTCCTCAGCTGTAACAATATCCCAAGCAGAGACCAAAAGTTGGTTACCAGACACATAGGTGAAGAAGCACAGAAAAGGCGACCCATTCAATTAAAATCAGGAACTAGAGGAGTGGAACTCTGCTGACTTTGGAGGCAAAGTAAACACCTATAAATACAATGACAGAGACTCTGCTCGAGGTTTCACATTTCAAGGAAGATGGAGTCGATGGGGAACAAACTGAAGGAACAGGGAGGTAACACATAGAATTATTTCTGGTCTGATGAGAATAACAGGGAGAAAACCCATGAAGCGAAGATTAACAGAGCACATGTTGACTACTCACAAGTCTGGAAGGTATCACCACTAACAAAGGAGCACTTCATTTAGGAGAACAGTCTAGTAAACAGCGCTAATGGGAAGTTAGGACAGGATCTGTGGGAAGAGATGATGCAACGGCTGAGTAGGTTTTGAGTGAAAGCTTTTGAAGCACTGCTTTATTTTCTCTCTCCTCCTCGCCATCACTAAATTTCAGCTGTGAATATCTCTGGGTACATGGCTTATGCTACGTAGTGTATAAAGACTAGTGTTAGTTTATTCAAAACCTTAGCTGTTTGCTGAATCTGACTATCAAAAACAAAATTTTCATATATGACAACACAGAGTGAGTTTTGTTTCATGGATGATTTGTACCAATTTAATTCTATTTAATTTTTTTTTCTCAAAGGGTCACTTTCAGAATTGGGGAATAAGTGGATATAATATAACTGTGCAGTAGAGTCTGATTTTTTAAACATAGAGATATCGTCATTCAAATGATAACTGAAAATAGGCCTCCTTGGAGGCCACCTACTGGTGGTAGTGATTTTACTGCTGTTTAAGCTCTTCTTGAACTCTTTCTTTTAAAAAACTGCCTCTACCGTCAATGGTATAGTCATTCATTAGAATCTACTCTCTGGTGGCAAAACCTAGCCATCCAAGAGAGTGTTTTATATTTTAAACAGCTGGATTATTCCAAGCAGAGTATGATGAATGAGGAGAAGGATGAAGCTGAGTGACATTTGGGCTTAAAAAAAAAAAAGTTTGAGCCTAAACACGAAGATTGATTTCACACATTGTTCAGATGTTGACTCAAGCAGCAATTTATTTTTAGAATTCCTTGGGTATTCACTAATTGCAGAACCTTTGTGAGACTTAGCAAGAGATAAAGTGGTGAGGACACCACTTTCCACCAAGGTTGTCCCAGTCCAGCCTGTCACTGTGCAAGATGTGAGGGCATTCTGTGGGGGGAGGGGGAGGGGGAGATGGGGCATGGAGCAGGCAGGGCTGACTGGCACTGGCTGAGAGGGGTGTTCTGTGAAGGACTCAATTCTGAGCTATAAAACTACCTACAAACTGTTTTAGTTTCTTGTCAGCCTTGACTCTAGGATTACATGACTCTGAAGACAAATGATATAACACCCATAGAGAAGGTTTTATGGCTTCCTTCATTATCTCCAACAAGGAAGGCAAATTCATGTTGGAGAGTTGAGCAAACTCATCTGGAAATTAACTAAAATGCTACGTTTATCCATGGAATGACTTGGGCTCAGTTTCAATCCATAATGCAGATAATCTCCTGTGTACTGTTTATTATAAGAGGTTTAGAATCAGGGTGAAAAAATTCTGCCACATAAAATGCTCTATGCAGCTGAAACCAGCAAGCTGAAGGAACTCATGGATGGTACTCAAGCCATCACCATCTTCTTGATACTGGAGGCTGAGCACAGGAGAAGGTGAATTTATCAGAGACCCTGAAGACATACCCTCCTTTATGTGTCTACACCCAATGCCACTCCCTCCTTCATTCTCAGCTCCTTAACCCTCGTTGTCCCTTCCTGTTTCAGGTATGCGGAGCAGAACACCCCTTGTGGTGCTGCTACGGTCTGTGCAGTTGGGACCTCCTTGGCCTGCCTATCTCCTCTCTGACTTTGCCACATCCAGGACCAGAGGCTTTTTTTGGCACTTCTTGGTGACACAAGGCACTATTGATGTTGTACCCATTTTACACTCTCTGAGCCAGACATCTGTATTCCCTGGCCTGACTCTGATGCCCAGAGGCCCCTGGTGCTAGTGCTTGTGTCCACGGCTTTCAACAGTTCCCTGCCTTCTGGAGGCACTGACTTCGTGTTCTAGTTGGAGGAATGTAGCCTCTTCCTGTAAAGATTACAAAAGACCACTAAACGTGAGACCATCTCTATGATAAACAGGTTCATATTCATGACGATGCTCTTTAGAACACTCTTGAATTTGGACTTTTTTCTCAGCCTTCTATATGAGTTTCTAATCTTTCCTTAGCACTCAGTGTAATTATTTCCATTCAGGGTGCCGGCCCTGGCTGCTTCAATTTTAAAGTAATCTCTCATTTTGCCAAAGAGAATTCATTAGAGTAAATGGCTGTTTTCTCCTGTCATGTTACATTAAAATGTGGAGAGAATCAGGCAGAGGGAGCAGTCAGACATGCTCTGACACCCGTGGAGCAGCCGTGGGCCTCCTGGGCAGCTCAAACCCCTGACTAGGGAAGAGACACCAAAAAATGAGAAATTGCCTTTTATACACACACATGCACACACACATGCAGAAACACACAATTATAGACTTACATATGTGAATATGTATATGAGTGTGTGAAGATAGATGGACAGATAGGTAGACACATAGAGAGATAGATGGTAGATAGATGATAGATGATGGATACGTGGGTAATAATTATTGATAGATGACACAGAGTAGATAGTTTGATAGATGATAGATAACAGTAGATAGACAAATAGAAAGAGAATAGATAAATATTGATAGGTGGTAGATAGTAGATAGAAGATAGATAATTGATTGCTAGATAGTAGCCAGATGACTGGATAGTTAGATGGATGGATGATAGGTAGACTGTTATCACAACTTCACTGAATGGTTTCAGTTGAGTCCAAAATTTAGAAGACTAGAGCAGATCAAATTTTAGCCAGTTCTTAGCAATCTGTAACCTGGCAATGAAAGATACACAAATTGGCATGGAAAGAGCTGCTATTCCAGAACGTGCAAAATGGCACCCTTCAGCGCATGCACAGAGGAGGAGAAGCAGAGCCTCGGCCCAAGGTCCTGGGAGCCCAGGGATCCTCTGTATCCTCTACACTGGTGCTACCCTTGTCCCAGTGGGTGGAGCTGGGGATTGGGACGGTGAAGACATAAGGATGTTTTCTTGCTTCTGCTATTTGTTCATTCCTGTACCCATTCCTCAGCTGTGGCTGGGAGCTGGGGGCCAGCCTGGAGGGACCCTATCATGCAGCATATTAATGCTTGCCACGCCTGGGTCTGCAGGACTACAATGACCCTTCGGCAGGAATCCTTCTCTATCCTCCCTGAATATCATCTAGAATTACTACCTGACTATTGCAACATCTCACATAGCCAGGGAATTTTACATCATAATGGAGTGAAGTCCAGTTCAGATAGCTTAGGATAATTAACCAAAAGTCCAGATGTGAGCTTCAGGTATGGCTGGGTCCAGGTGCTCAATGTCATCTGGATATTTGTCTGTCTCCATCTTTGGTTCTGCCATATCTATGTGGGTATTTTCCATGTGGCAGTAACAATGGCCCCCAAAGTTCAAGGCTTGTGTGATGCTTTGCAGCAGATGAATCAGAGAGGATGTTCCCTCAGTACTCCCTGTAAAGTCTATATCACACATACTGGTTCTGCTGGGCCGGGTGCTCATCTTGTGCCCTCTTAAGACCAGGTATGAAGCACTCTTCCAGGGTGGTCATAGCTTCTGTGCCTTCTCCGGAAACACAAGGCCAGAGCCTCTCCCTCCAAATGAATGTTCAGAGTGACAGGGAGGAATGCCTCCCCAGAGATAACCAAGGGCCCTACAGACAAGAGGGAGGACTCAGTTTCATTAGGAAGTGAGGGAGGGGAAGGAGGAGACCGAAAATGCATGCCTCGTGGATGTTGCACCTCTCTTGTTCTTCCTGTGGATAAAGAACAAGCATGCTTGCCATCCCATGTTGCACTGGCACTGTGCACACAACTCCAGGCATGTGATGTGGTCCCTCTCCCGAGGCTTGCTGTGTAGTGTGGGAGGCAAAGATATAAGCCAAATATTTGAAGATATGCACAAATGTAATCTGTTCTGTAGCAAAAGGCTACAGGAGCAGCAGCTGTGGTTGGCAGTGGGGTGGTGAAAGGTTTCAGAGTTGACAACATTTAAATTGGGCCTTGAAGGATGACCAGGAGCTCCCCAGATAGAGAAGTGTTGTCTGGGCATCGCATGCAGAGGGAGACATCACCTGAGAAGGTGTGGAGTCTAAGTCAATCCATCAGAGGTCAGAAGACACTCTGCAAACCAGAACCCTGCCTGAGTGGGGGCCTTCACCCTTTCCTGGGCAAGCATGTTTATTGAGAATAAGTTTGAAAAATACTAAATTAGATCACAGGATGTGTCTGGCAGGGATGGGGAGAGGAGAGGGTCAAAGCTGGAAATGTGGTGCCAGGTGAGGCTGCCCAGGAGTCTGGCTTCACCCACAGGGCACGAAGAACCACACCGGTTTTGCCTATACTCTCAGATTCCTGAGCAGATAGGAACATTCACGCTCCTCCCTCGTTTCCTCTCTTTGCAGCCTGGGCCTCATCTTCAGAGAGCCCGTGGCCGGATTTCCTGCAGGTGCTAGGCCCAAAGGATAGACTGTCATCAAAACACACGTTGAACAGACGTGGCCAATTCAATCAGAGAAAATGAACCAAGGCCAATTCTTCCCAACGCAGTCACTTCTAGTTAGTGTTTGGGATCATGGGAGACCTCTCCTATGGAGGGGTAGATGACACATGCAGACTGAAAGTCGGGAGCACACAGATTCTTCCAGAGGTGACGACTGATGACTACACAGTGACTTCCACAGGCCTAAGTGTCTAGGCTAGCCAGGGCACTTATCATGCAGCATGTTAATGCTACCATGCCTGGGTCTGCAGGACTACAATGACCCATCAGCAGGAATTAGGCTAGCCAGGGCACCACAGAGAAGGCCAGCAAGCCACTCCTTCTTGTGTCCTTCCCAGGTATGCATGGGCATCTGTGTGGGCCGTACACACATCAGGGCCTGGCCAGAGCTCTGGCCTCCCCTGGCTGAGGTGGGAAAAAGAGGAGCTTTGACCAAGGTTGAACGGTTGGGATATCTTAACGCAAGTGAGATTCTGTGTCCATGGATGCTTGTTCTGGGGTCACAGAACCAACTCTCCATGGACTGGATCTCACGGGAGCCATTTCCTGTGGCTGAAAACATCATCGCCTCCCTTCCAGGAGCATGTCCCTCCTGGTGCAGGCAGTTCTCACAGATGAATACCCCAAGCCACAGTGAACCATTAGGACTGAGAGTGTCTTCTGTTTCCTTTAAGGTTTTTAGAAATAGGGTACACAGTGGCTGACTGAGCCAAAACACAGGCTATTTCTGGCATCCTTTCTGAATGTCACCTGACGTGGCCAATTTGGGGATCGTAGATTAGCCTCTTTCTGCAGAATGCAATCGCAGTGCCTGAGTTCAGTCAGTCCTGTAAATTGCTGCTCACTGCTACTGCTGTTTGAGCAGTGCGCTTTACCCTCCGTGGGGCGTCTGTAGGTCCCAATCACAGTGACAGGACTTTTGAATGCAGACACGCAGCAAGGGGAGTAGTCTTGCTGGCTGTAGAACACAGGCTTGCTTTAGAATAAATCTACCATGGCACCTATGACACTGGAACTGTTTTGTGTCTTTTCACCTGAGATCCCTTCAATTAACTGACAATGACACCGTGTCATTGCTAAGAGACTGCACAGAATGATCCAGTCTCTCCTCTGTGACTGGAAGCACAGATTGTTCCCACACATCCTCTTTCCTCACTGTCCCTGTGGAGTCTCCTGGCCAGTGTGGCCTTTGTGCCCTTGCCCACACACCCATCCAGCTCAGAATCTTGTTTCCTCCGTGTTGTTTCTATGGAATCAGGCTCCAGTCCCACAGCACAGTCTGCACAGCCTCTACCTAGCTCAGGTGGAGCCTCTTGGCCAGGTCCTGATGATGGTGTGTGGTGTGCTCGTCTCTGCTCTGAGAAGGTCTCCCCTCCTCTGCGCCTGCCACGTGCATAGTTGTCTTTTAAGATCATTCCAGGGGAGAGAGGCCATTCTCCCCAACCCCAAGAGGACGGCCACCCATGTGGCTTTGACTCTTCTGGCCCCGACGGGGACCGCAGGCACATGTGTTTCTTTTGCACTCTCTGCCAGCCTGGCACCTGGCATGGGGATGTCTGGGTCTTGTCTTTGTCCCTTGTCTGTGTGAAAGGGAAAGGTTGGGAAATGGAAAGGAAGCCGCCGGCCTCACCTGTGCAAAGGCTTCTGGGAGCTGGACACTCAGGTGGCATGTGTGGAGACGCCTTGTGAGCTACAACATGGCCACCCACAAGCGCTGTGAACGCTCCTCCATGCACGTTTCTCAGGAGGGACAGCAGATCCCACACTCCCACCCCTGCTTTGGGGCACACCATGTGCAAATGAAGGCCATCAGGTGTGACTGATGACTGACACATGGCTTTGTTTTTATTTTTAGGGATAACAGCACCATTTTGAACAGCTATACAGACCAAAGCTCTGCTAGCACTCTTAAGTTGTGTGTTTTTTGAGAACAGGCTTTGTGCTTTAAGAGAAAGTCTAAATCCTTTGCCGTTTCATGGGTGTTCAGTGCACATTTGGTACATGGGCTACTTTTGGGAAAGGGTGAAAATGTGCCTTTGTATCTTTTAAAAAGATGCCTTGGTACCCCCTTGCCTGCATCCTTCTCTATATTTAGAAATGAGCCCACAGAAACGAGGGTGGAGGAAGCCAACTGATGCCAAGGCAGGAGAAATGAGGACATGCGACACATTTAGAGAGCTTGTGGAGGGGCTGTCGTTGACATTGTCAGCATCCAGTCATAGGACGTCCCCAGCCTGGATAGCTCAGCCAGCAGGAATTCATTCTCCCACGTTCCCCAGGATAAAGTCCCAGAGTGAGGGGTGGAGGATTGATTCCTCCTGAGGCCTTGCTCCTGGGCTACAGACGCCAGCTACTCCTTGTGTCCCCACGTGGTGGTCCCTCTGCATACTCTTCCCTGGTGCCCCTTCCCTTCTCGTAAAGACATCAGTACTATTGGATCAGGACCCACCCTCTTGACCTCTTTTAACCTTCATCACCTACATAAAGATCCACTTCCAAATACAGCCCCAGTAGGGAACTTCAACTTATTAACCCGGGGGACACGGTTCAGCCCATTGTACAATTCAGACAGCTCAGTCTTTTAAAGATGAATGTGGCATGGTAGAATCAGGTTGAACTGCGATGCCCACACATCAATAAATGTATCCTGTGGGGTCTGCAAGACGGTGCCCTTGATCTTAAAGGAATAAGAGCCTTTCCTGTGTTCATGTGTAGCTGACCGTCTGCCCGGGAGCAACCGGGCAGCACTGCATGGGTGCCCATCCTCTTGTGGATGTCCAAAGAGTCCGTGTGTGTACATATGTGTGCATACCATTGTGGTGGGGTGGGAGGCCCTGGGGGCAGGAGTCAGAAAAAGAAAGGAGAAGGGGCGCAGGAGGGATTAATATTAGAACTTGTTGTCGTTTCCATGGATACAGCCTAATTGCAGCCACTTCTGATTCAGAACCGTGGGCCTTGAATGCCAATCTCCAGAGGAAAATAATGGAGACTCACAGAGGAGGGTGGAGGAATGAGGGCAGAACTTCAGAGGAAACTAGATGCATAATGTGTAAATTTAAGTTCCTATTCAGTTGATTCATAGAATTATAGAAATAAAACCATTTCCATTTTTGTATCATTATCTTATGTTAAAAACAATGTGCTTTTCATTTAAAGTCAATTTGTGCTTGCTTTTTCTCTGGCTTTTGTGTCTGTTTCTGATACAAAACTTAAAATACATCTTAAGTTACCTGGTCCTCTCTTTCCTTATTTTCCAGTTTCCCTGCTTTTATTGGCTCCAAAGTTTCTCCTGCACTGAATTTACTTCTCCTTTGTGTAACCCTAGAAAAAAAAGCAAATGACTAAAGTTTCAGCATGTGTGATGTCTTTTTAACAGTTCTAATATCAGGGCCTCTGTGCTTCAAGCCTTCTCCTGTATACACACGAGGGGAACGAGTCTCCAAGTCTGCACACAGTGATGCTTCTCCCTCCCTGAGAAGAAGACATGGTCGGCTGGCATGTGGCGGAGTTCCATCTGTTTGGGGATGGGAGATGAGACTCTGCCTGGCGCCTTTCAGACCTTGAGGCTGGTGTTCACTCTCAGATGTGAACTTGCCTTTGTCTCTCGGTCCTCTAGATACTATCAGCCTGGGAAAATACATCTGTGCAGACTAGAAATTCCTTGGAAATTGAACCCTAACTTATCTTGAGAGTTCTTTTTCTGAAAGCCACCCTTTCAGAACACTGAGCTAAATGGCTGTGGTTTTCGTGCAGTCTGAGGCCAAGAATGCATCTGGCCACAGAAATCTGAACTCTGCCGCCAGGTTCCCAATGTGGAAGACACTGCAGTGCTGTAGGCCGCCCTGTGTCCCCTCCTCCTCCTCCCTTCCCCGCCCCAGGGGCAAAAGGAAGTTAAAGACCCAGCAACTGCCCCACTCAGACCAGGTCTCTGCATCCCAAGAGCAATGGATACTTTCCTCCAAATGAGCCCTTGGTGCAGTTTTGCGGCTGCCTCGATGCGAGTTGTGTGCTAGCATAGGGTCCAACTTCCCAGGTGGGCAGTGGACCAAGTCCAGGATTTGCCATCCAAGAGTATACCAATCCTGGCAAGCAAAGAACCTTCTGAGAAATCATATGAGACAATTGCGTGACAAAAGCTGAGAGGGCAGCTCACACAACAGTGTTCTAGCTCAAACCAGGGTGAGCCAGGGCATGTGGAGAAAGGCCTAGAAAAAGGTGACGACAAGATGACGTTGATGATAAAAGTAACTGACGTCATTTCTAAATGCCCCTTGTGACTAGATATTCTTTTTCTTTCTTTCTTTCTTTTTTTTTTTTGGAGTTAGAGTCTCACTCCGTCGCCCAGACTGGAGTGCAGTGGCACTCTCCCGGCCACCGCAGCTTGGACCTGCTAGACTCCGGCGATCCTTCCACGTCAGCCTTCCAAGTAGCTGGAACTACAGGTGCGCGCTACCACGCCTGGCTAATTTTTGATTTATTGTAGAGATGAGGTGTCGCCAAGTTGCCCAGGCGGGTCTCGAACCCTCAGGCTCAGGCAATCCACTCACCTCGGCCTCCCAAAGCTCTGGGATTACAGGCTGAGACTAGATATTCTATGTTCACTGATGAGGTCTTTCCATAACCCCAGGGGTTTTTTGTTTTTTGTTTTTTCCAACCTCTCTGGGATCAACCCATTAATAGGAAAACATCCTGCTCTCCCTCTTAAGACCAAACAAAAAGCAAACAAAAACCCCAACATGACTCACTGGTGATGGTGCATCCCCCCACCCCTTCGTCACCTCTTCTCTCTTGCTGCAAACTCACTAGGAAAGTTGCCTGCCTTCCTTCTTCTACTTCACCCTCTCTCCTTCTCTCAGGAGCCTCCAATCCGATCCCAGGGTTCAAAAGAAAGTGCTCTTAACAAAGTACCCATTAGCATTCAATTTGCAAAATCCAGTAGAAAACATCACTCTCTCCTTCTCTGTCCTCACAAAAGCATTTGGATGCTTTTGCTAACCTTTTAGAAACAGCTTTTGAAATGTTTTCTTTGAAGAGCCTTTTCCCTTGGCCTCCAGGGCAGCACACCCATGGGTCTCCTCTGATGCCTACCCCTTCTCTCCTGGCCTTGGAAAGCTCAGTGTGCAGATGGCCCCTTTTTTCTCCCACCGCAGGCCATCCAGGTCCTCTCAGGAATGCAGATTTGTAGGCTCAGCCCTGTCCTCTGGGCTCTGTATTCAACTTCTCAGGGGATAGCTCCACCCGGAAGTCTGGTTCAAAACGGAACTCCCAACCCTCTCCCTGCTCAGATCTGTGCTACAGCAAGCAGCTCTGTGGTTCACAGGGTTGGTCAGGCCTCAGACCCAGGAATCTTCCTTAAATCCACGCTTTCTCATATCAGAAAAGTCTTGTCGACGCTACACTAAATATACATTTCTGGTTTTGTTTGTTTGTTTGTTTTTGTTTTTTGAGTTGGAGTCTCACTGTCGCCCAGACTGGAGTGCAGTGGCCACTCCCGGCCACCGCAGCCTTGACCTGCTGGGCTCCGGCGATCCTTCCGCCTCAGCCTTCCAAGTAGCTGGAACTACAGGCGCGTGCTACCACGCCCGGCTAATTTTTTTTTTATTTATTGTAGAGATGAGGTCTCTCTTGCCCAGGCGGGTCTCAAACCCGCAGGCTCAGGAAATCCACTCACCTCAGCCTCCCAAGGCGCGGGATTACAGGCTGAGCCACCAAGCCCGGCTTAAATATACATTTCTAATGTGACCAGTTTGCAATCACCCCGTTGCTATACTAGGTCCAAACCACCATCATCCCTTCTGCAGAGGCTTAGTGACCCCAAGTATCTGTTGTCCCGCTGTCTCTTGCATCTGCTCTTCATGCTGCAGCTTGAGTCCTTTTAGAAAGATAAATAGCATCATAGCATTCTCTTGCACAAAGCCCTGGAATAAAATCCTGCCACCCTCTGCATAAAGCCCATGCCCTTAACTGTGGCCCACAGACCCGCATGGTCTGACCTCCAGGGCGATCTCCCACGGCCATTTCCAGCACCTAGACTGTGCCTCAAAGAAGCGTGGAGGGGGGCGGGGCATGGGACCTCGGTGTAGGGGGTGGTGACATGTGGTGGGACAAGAACCTGGAGGGACTTAGAGTCGGGACAGCTGTTGAAGGCAGCAGCCAGGTAGTGGTGAGGCGTTTGAAGCTCACTGTTTATTCAATCAGTAGGCTTTCCAGGGGGTTTCAACTGAAATAATGAATCTGCTCTATAAAATCTGTTGAAAAAGAAAAAACCACATGTTTTTCTGTCTATTGGCAAGAAAATATACTTCATTTTACATTTTTAAATGGAAATGTGTGGCACTTCTTTCACTGAAAAAACATTCTGTTTTCAAATAAGTAAACATTTTATAAAAAGAAGTAAGAAATTCTTACTGACTTAACACTCAATCTGTTTGGATAATTAGACTGTAGATTATACATGACACCAAAACTCCTTCCAAACCAACATCTAACGCAAGAATCACAGTAGAGCACTGAACCCGTCTGAATAAATCTGGAACTGCACTTTCTTTGCTGCACACACACACACACACACACACACACACACACATATTTCTACTTCTCAAGAGATGCTGTTTTGTTAACAAAAGGGAATATTTTATTCAATACTTCCATCTCTTTAAGGAGAGAATTTGGAGAAAGCCCCATTTTTGTGGTTGTGATGACCATATTCTATGCTCTAACCCAGAGGAGCTTGTCATGATCAACCACAGCTGGAGCACTTAGAGACCACTGTGCTGTCTTCTGGGCAAGGCCCTTCCCTGGAGATGTATCCGATGCGTCACAAGCAAAATCACTTGCCGCGTGAACAGATACATGTTATATCTTCAACTTACCAGAACGCTTTAATGAAAAATCACCTCTTTTTTCCCCCTAAGAATGTTGGAAGCTAAATTAAAATTCATAAAGATGACAAATAAGCATATGAAAAGATGCTGCTCAACACATGTCACCAGGGAAATGCAAATTAAAATGACAGTAAGGTACCACCCCACACCCACTAAAATGACAAAATCTAGGCACTGACAACACCGGATGCTGGCGAGGACATGGAGCAACAGGAACTCCCATCATTGCTGGTGGAAAAGGAAAATGGCGCAGTCACATTGGAAGACAGTTGGTGGTTTCATACAAAACTAAACATGCTCTTACTATACAATCCAGCAATCACTCTCCTTGATATTTGCCCAACTTGTTTTCACCCCAAAACTTATTTTCACACAAAAACCTGCTCACAAATGGTTACGGCAGCTTTATTCATAATTGCTAAAACTTGGAAGCAACCAAGAAGCCCTTCCGTAGGTGAATGAATAAATAAACTGAGATGCATCCAAACAATGGAGCATATTATTCAGTGCTAAAAAGACATGATCTGTCAAACCAAGAAAAGAAATGGAGGAATCTTAAATGCATATTCCTAAGTGAAAGAAACCAATCTGCAAAGTCTACACACTGTGTGATTCCAGCTTTGTGACATTCTGGAAAAGGCAGAACTCTCTGGAGACAGCAAAAAGATCAGTGGTTGCCAGGGGTTAGGAGGGATGAACAGGAGGAACACAGAGGAAGCTTAGGGTTGTGAGGCTCCTCTGTGTGATACTGTAATGGTAAACACATGTCATTATACATTTGTCCAAACCCACAGAATGTCCAACACCAAGAGTGAGCCTCATGTGAACTGTGGACTCTGGGTGGTGATGATGTGTCGATGGAGGTTCATTGATCGTAACCAATGTACCCTGTGGGAGGATGTTGGTAATTGGAGGCCATGTAGAGATAGGGGGCATATGGGAACTCTCTGCACTTTCCACTTAATTTTACCGCTCTAAATAACAGTCTATTTAAAAGGAAAAAAATCCATAAAGTTATTGATTTATGACAACTGTGCTTTCTTGATAGCTACCAGATGTCTCTTCTAAAAGGCAACTGAGAAACACACAGAAGTTGGAAAACTGCAGGATGACACTTCAGTGAACCATCAGGGAACAAAACACTCCCAGATGCAGACGGCACCTCAGGGGATGCGGAAGCTGTTGGCTACTCCCTGCGGGAGGCGAGTGTGCCCTGCGTTTTCCGGTCCTGCCCTGGTGGCCCCAGGGTCTTCACTTCTTGCTCTGCTGGGCTTGCCTGGACTCTTGGCACCTCATGCTTATCAGACACTTAGGTGGCACTTGGTCTGAGCTTCATCTATGTCAGGATTCTCTAGTGCAGTTAGGGACGCCATCCAGCATGGACCGTGGTCTCAGCTACCTGTGGGGGAGTTTATGGGTCAGATCCAAGTCCTGAGAGACAGACTAAGAGAAGCAGCCTTGCCAGATGGACCCCAGCACAAGGACAGGTAGAGGTGGCAGCTCTGGACCCCACTCCTCTGTCATCCCAGGTGTCCCTTGGAGAGGGGATACTGATGTCAGAGTTTGACATTTTTTGAGAGAGTCTAACACTGGGGGAAAGACAGACGGAAACACCACTCCAGTCGGATGACTTCACAGCTGAGGACATAGGAGCCCTGAGACACGGACTGGCACGCTCAGCTAGGGTTGGAGGCAGAGACCGGAGGGGATGACAGGAAACAAGCAGGAGAAGACAGGCCCATGGGTACAGATGAGGCTGGACCCAGCCCCTTGCTGAGAGTTGGTCCCAGCCCACAGCCTAAGCTGCCTTAGATTCACCTTTAAGGACTTTTCTTCCCCCGCCAACTTCCCTCTCCTTCCCTCTCTTATCTACCTCTCCTCTCCCCTCCACATCCCTCTCCTATCCTTGCCTTTCTTCTTGTCTTCCCCTTCCTTCTCTATTTTTGTCATAAATCTTAGCCTTAAAAAAAACACTTTATAGAGATAAGACTGGCATATAAAGAGGCAGTGTGTGTGTGTGTGTGTGTGTGTGTGTATGTGTGTGTGACATCTAAAATGAGGTTTATTGTAAGCTATTGGCTTACCCGATCTGGGAGCTGAGAAGTCACAAATCTGGCACCTGCAAGCTGGAGACCCAGAAAAGCCAGTGGCCTCATTTGAAGGCCTGAGAGCCAGAGTAGAAAGGCAAGAGAAGACCAGTGTTCCCATCCACACAGTTGGCTAGGGAGAGACAAAATCCGGCCCTCCTCCACCCTTTGTTCTACTCAGGCCTGCACAGGATTGGATGAGGCCAGTCCATGTTGGTGGGGCGACATTCTTTCCTCAGGACACTGACTGAGACGTTAGTCCCTTCCAAAAACACCCTCCCAGATATACCCAGAATCCATGTTTTACTAGCTGCCTAGGCATCCTGTGGCACAGCTAAGTTGATGCATGAAACTGACCATCACACTGCAACACACCTTCAAATTCAGGTTGTTTCATGCTTGAGTATGAAGTTCTTAAAAAACCATACATGCCTGAGTATGAAGTTCTTAAAAAACCATACCTAACCCTGAATTGCATCCCACATCTTTAAAATAAAATTTAATATATATATATATATACATATATATAAAGCATACATATGTCAGGTATTAGAATGAATGCATCCTTATTTAAATTCCACAATGGAATGTATGAACTACTTCATTACTTCATTTATTCTAATCATACATGGTGAAAGTTTCATCCTGTCATAGTCTTTTGTGATCTCAATTCAGTCCAAACTAATTTAACTATAAATGATTTATTGAAAACTTAAGTCTTGTAAGTTACAGTGAAGGAAGGCCAAGACAGACGTAACCTTGACTTATAAATAATTTACAAATTAGTATGGGGAGGATACGAGTACACAGAAGGCCATGATATGGAGTAGGTCGAGGCACACTCCAGTGTTTAGATTCACAGTGTTATGAAGAGGATCTCTCTGAAGCAGATCTGAATATTAAAAATTTCCACAGTCCAGGAGTGGTGGCTCAAGCGTGTAATCCCAGCACTTTGGGAGGCAGAGGCGAGAGGATTGCCTGAGCCCAGGGGTTTGAGACCAGCATGAGAACTTGATGAGACCTTGTCTCTACAATAAATAAATAAATAAAAATTAGCCAAGCATGGTAGTATGCACCTATAATTCCAGCTACTTGGAAGGCTGAAGTGGAAGGATCACTTGAGCCCAGCAGGTCAAGGTTGTGGTGGCCATGAGTGTGCCATGAGGGTGACAGAGTGAGACTCCCAACTCAAAAAAAAACAAAACAAAAAACCACGGCCTCCTCATTGTCTGCAGAAGGCCTCACCCCTCAGAACATCCTACAAAGACATATTTGATCAGAATCCATTCTCCTTCTCCACCTCCATTTCCCCCAAGACTCCTTTATCCTCTCCTTACCTCCAGTCAGGCCTCTTTTAGTCTTAGCCACACCCAGCCACACACAGATCTCTCAAAAT
This sequence comes from Tarsius wallacei, assembly GCA_963574415.1. NCBI lineage: Eukaryota > Metazoa > Chordata > Mammalia > Primates > Tarsiidae > Tarsius > Tarsius wallacei. Next base: position 1,245 of record CAUYQG010167763.1, on the reverse strand, counting down.
TCATGTTCTGCCATTCACCCTGTGTGTTTAACAAGATTTCTTTAGCCTGGAATGCAAGTCTCCTTTTTTTACACTGACAGTGTATCAAAGTCCATTTAAATGTCAACTCTTCTGCTAAGCTTTCCTGCTTCCCCAGCCAGAATTTGTTTTTTCCTCTCTAGCATTCCCTGGTCACCTTGTATGTACTTATGTCTATAGATTTTCGATATAAAAGTGCAATGATTTATTTATTTATCTGCCTTCTCCCTTAGCTATGAACTCCTCGTGGCTGGGCTCACGTGTACTCATCCCATATCTCACTGCCTAGCCAGTTGCTGGGAAGATTCTGGAGACTCAGAGAAGACGCACCCATGAGGGGTGAGTGTGTGGATCTGGGGGAGAGGCTGCATGAGCTGTCTTTAATTCTCTTTTCTGTGGTGTTCATCAAGGAAGGTATTTAGAAGGCCCTTCCTCTTAGCTTCACTTTTCAGAGCTGTTCCCTAGTCATGTTAGGTCTCCCTAAAACACCAGGGCACAGAATAACGGCCCCCGAAGATGTTCAGGTTCCAATCCCCAGAGCCTGTGAATATACTACTCACTTTGCAGATGTGACTGAGTTAAGGATGCTGAGATGATATTATCTAGTATCTGGGTTGGTCCTGTGTAGTCACACAGGTCCTGACAAGGGTAAGGTAGGAGGGAGAGAGAGAGAGAGAGAGAGAAGATGTGAGATGGAAGCAGAGGTCACAGTAGAGCCCTGAAGATGCTGCCCTGTTGGCATTGAGGATGGAGGATAGATTCTCCCCAGGGCCTTCAGCAGAACGCAGTCCTATACTTCTGACCTCCAGGACTGTAAGAAAATAGTTTTTGTTTTGTTTTTTTTGGTTGTTGTTGCTGCTGTTTGTTGTTGTTGTTTTGTGACAGGGTCTCGCTCTGTTGCCCAGGCTGGAGTGCAATGGCTCCATCATAGCTCACTGCATCTCAAGCTATCCTCCTGTCCCAACCTCCTGAGTAGCTAGGACTACAGGTGCATGCTGCCGTGTCTGGCACTTATATTGTTTTAAGCCACGAAGTTTGTGGTGAATTTTTTACAGCAGCAACAAGAAATCAATTTAGTGCCCACTGTGAGAAATGAACTCACCTGTCCAAAATCAAAGGATGGACACAGAGACGTGGAGTGCAGCAGAAGCAAGACTTTAATGGCGGTCTTGCAAGATCAGGTGTCTGGTGGGCAGGCACACCAGGGCTGTTACAGTTAGCATATTT
>CAUYQG010167756.1:0-15444 GCA_963574415.1 Tarsius wallacei | reverse complement strand
GTGATTTATGAGCACACCTGCCCACACTGCACTCAGGGTTCAGCAGTTTTTTTATGAAAAACAGGTTGGCCCCTACTCCCCACCCTCCCTATTCACTTGATAGTTGTTTTTCCAGATGAAAAAAGTCCTCAAAGGGAAACGTTTTGCTGATGTTGAAGAAGAGAAACAAAAAACAGCAGAAGCACTAAAAAGGCATCAAAATGGATGAGTTCAAAAACTGTTTTGAGCAGTCAAAAAGCATCTTGACGGGGAGACACTTCCTGTCAACAAGGGTGCCTGAATGAGGCATATTTGTATACCTAACCCTTAACTGTACCCCACAATATCATAATAAAAAATATTGAATTAAAAAAATGGCATCTTGATAGGTGTATTCCATCAAACAAAGAATACTTTGAAGGAGACTAAAGTTTATGCACTTAAGAATAAATGCACAATTTTTAATAAATGGATTCCGTTTTGGGGGGTCCCTGCATATATTTTTTTTCCAGTCCTGTTTCTTCAGTCTCTTCCACACCAAACTGCTTGAAAGAGTTGACTACAAAGTCAGTTCCTACCTTGATGTCTTCAGTGGACTTTGTGGCCCTGTCCACCTTCTCTCCATCCCTCCCCTGGACCTGCTCCTGATGAAGTCCTCAAGGACATCCACATCTCCAGGATGTGATCGTGTTATACTCTAAGGTCTCAAGAAGCACCATCTACCCAATTGCCAGGCCAGAATGGGGAGTCACTGTCGACTCATCTCCTCTCTTCCCGAATAACCCACCTGGAAAGATCACATCAAAGATCTACTTGAAGCATGTCTTATGACACTACCTGCTTTGTGTCCTCGTCATCTCTCACCAGGCTTTCTCCAGGATCTTAAAATTGATCTCCCCACTCCCATTCTTGTTTTCTCCAACCCTATCTTTCTCCATCATCCCTTCTCCTCATGGTAGCCAAAATGATCTTTTAAAAATCTCACTGCCATTCAAAAGTCACCAAATATAAACCATTACAGCAACAGGATATGGGAGAAATATCACACAATCATATCAATAGATGCAGAAAAAGCATTCAAGAAAACCAACAGCCATGCATAATTTAGAAACAAACTCAATCAACAATGAATAAAGGGAACATTCAGTTTGATAAAGAACATTCACAAAAGCCCTACAGTGAACGTTATGTGTATTGGTGGAAAACTAGAACCTTTCCCACTAAGATCAAGAACAAGGCAAGTTTGCCTCCTCTCACCACTCTTCAGCATCACACTGGAATTTAGCTAATGCAATAAGACAAGAAAAAGAAATAAATGGCATGCAGATTGGGAAGGGAGAAATAAAAGTATTTGTTCACAAATGGCATGATTATCTATTAAGGAAATCTCATCACCCTGAAAAAATCTGACATCAAGTTTCATTGTGTGTCTGCTACAATTCAGAGTCCTTAAAGTGTCTTAAAAGACCCTTGATGTCCTCTCTGGCCATATTCAGTCACACCAAGTCCCACTGTCTCCCCAGGTCTTCAGGCCCCCTCCTCCTTCTGCCTGGAACCCTTTCCCTACCCTCTCTAGTCTTGCCTGAGTCCTTCTCCCCTTCAGGGCACTGGCAGATGCCACCTCTGACTTGAGGCTTGGTTGTGCTGAGGTCCCAGAGCCTTCACCCACTTCCAGTTGACCTCAGGGCTTTTGCAACCCTCCACCATTGGGGAAAGGAAGTTAGTTGAGAAACATGTCCAGCCTTCCAGTTCTGAGATGCCTTCTGTACTGTTCCTGTGGAGCCCCCAGCGGGATGAGCTCCCATAGCCCACAGGAGAAACTAGCTTGCTGAGGCACCCTTCTTGAACCTTCCGGGTCTCGCTCTCCAGATTTCCTCTCTCTGGTCTCCTGGGGCCATCCTCCCAAATTAACTGCCCAAATCCATACCTCAGGGCCCGCTTGTGGGAGAACCTGGAGGAAGACTTAATTATGGCTTCCTCAGAAAGTTCTTCCCTTACATAATACGCCATGCTGGGCGCCCTTTTCATATCCTCCAAGAACAGCCTATACATTTCCTTTGGAGAAGTGATTGTAATTACGTACTACTCCTGTGATTTTTAAATGGACTCCTGTCTAGACCTAGGTAGGCTTTGGGGCCAGGGACTGTCTCTCCCTCCCTCTGCTTACACAGTGAGAACGTGTGACAGACTCTCAGCACATCTGAGTGAATAAATAAAATCTTTGAAAGCTGAAAGGATGAGGGCAGACATGGAGAGGAGGGAAGTAAGTTTTGAAGTGAAAAGAATCGTTGGTCTAGAACCCGTATGTTTATTGAGGTTTGGCCCACACACTTCATCGGTTTTTGAAAGTGGAGACAATCAGAAGATGCTGGAAACATTGAGAAATTAGGTTGCAGTCAGATCTCTTGGATTCCACCTCATCATTTAACATTTTTCTTTGAAAATAAGCTACAATTGATTAATATTTGAGTGACTGATTATTTTGAAAACTCTTATAAAAAGAGGTTGTTTTTGCTCAAAGATCTTGGAATTTCTGAAAAAGATTGGTGTGTCCCATTTCAAATATTTTTTATCCCCGACTCCGTTCTAGTCTAACCACTGTCCATTTCTCCATAAACATTCATCTTGGTGTTTCAGTTTTCACATCTCTTGTCTCATTTCAACGTCACAGCAACGCGGAGACAGATGCGGGGCAGTTATAGGTTGAGGCACACATATTTGAAGTTTACTGAAAAGTAGATTTCTTATGTAACTTTTCCCCCTTCCCAGTGAAGAGACCTATGCTATATTTCTACCATTACTAATTTTTGGAAGTGTTTCATTATTAACAAGTTCGGTACAACACGAAAACTGTTGCAGTACATCGAAAATACAATTTTGTCTATCAGAATAAACACAAGTGAAATTTTCTCCTACATTGCCGCATTTGTATTAAAACCGGGCTTAGTGGCCGCCCTGGGTCAGGTAACCGCTTCCCCTCTCTCCGCTTCCCGGTCCCTCCCCACTCCCCAGGTAGGCCAGGATTAAACGCCTTGGGGCTTTTGGTCGCCAAGTGTCCCAACAGCAGCCTCTCGCTGGCAGTCCCAGCTTGGACGGGCACCCACGAATCTAGTTAGAGTCTACCAAAGAATGGCCGATGTTGCTACCTCCCCAGACTGCAGCGGGTATCCACACAACTTCTACTGGATTGATTCCGCCTTCTCCCTGGCTCCTGTCATCTAGATGCGTTCATAGCAAACCCAGAAGGGACCGGACCAGGGCTCATCACTGAAGAGAATGCTGCCCATGGTTCGGGGGCTCCGTGGGTCTGGGGGTCCCATGGTGGCTCCCGCGACACTCGGCGCAGCCCTCCGCGGGGGCGCGCCCGTGGGTGTAGTGGGCGTCTCTGCCTCCAGCGCCCACAGCGGCGGCAACACCCGGCAACCAGTACCTTGCAAAGGCGGAGAGTGCCCATTGCGTCCCGCATCCCCTAGCCACGCGAGCTCTCCAGCGTGGAGAGGGCGTCACTCTGTCCTCGAATCCCTCCACAAGTGCGCCAGCAACGTCCCTGATCTGGGTCCAGGGCGGGCTGGACCAGCCCGGGTGTTGAGGGTGTGTGTGGGGGTTCCCCCACTAACTTTCGAGCGCGGTGAGCGCGGCTCGTGCGTGCCGCGGAGGAGGCAGCTGGCGTTCGACCCCGGCGCCCCGCGCCCTGGCTGTCCCCGGGTGACCCGCGCGCCCCGCGCAACAGTTGGGTCGGCGGTGCGCTGCGGCCGGCTGTCCGCGTTCCAGGGCCCGGCGCGGGCCGGGCGGGGCGGCCGCCACCCCACGGCCTGGGCGCTCCCCCGAGGCGCGCGGGCCCTTCCCCAGATGGAGCCGCGCGCCGGCCGCCCCCCAGTGCGCCGGTGCCTCCCCGGGCGCCGAGTGCGCAGGCGCCGGCCGCGAGGACCGACCGTGCGCCGGGCTCGAGCGCGGTCGGAGCGCGCGGCGGCGGCGGCAGCGGTGGCGGACGGACCGCGGACGGATCGCGGACCCGGCGACCCGCGAGCCTAGGAACCGGCAGCGGGGCCGCGCACTGCCCGGCTTGAGGGGCGGCCACCTCGTCATGTCGCCCCACACCTGCTGAACTAGGAGCGCCCGAGGATGTCCGCGCTGAGGAAGGTGCGAGCCGCCGGGGCGCGGGGACTGGAGCGCGGGGACCTGGGCGCCGGGCGCCTGGAGCCGTCGAGGCGGGGCGGGGGCGGCGCGGCGATAGGGACCCGCGGGGACACTGGGAGGCCCGGGAGGCGGGGGCGTCTGGGATCGTGCCGCCCACCGGGACCGGCTCGTGAGGGGTCCCGGGGGCAACCTGCGCTCGGGGTCCGGCGTTGAGCTCCTCGCTGGGCTGCGCGCGTCGCCGGCCGTAGCCGGGGTTCCCAGAACCCGCGGTCCCGGGGGTGAGGGAGCGGAGCTGGCCGCGGAGGTGTGAAATTCCCCGTTTCGCCCCGCGGGGAGTGGGCGCTGGCGGGCGGGAGGCTGCACGCCGGGCTCTGGCAGGGTAATCGCGAGAGGTGGGGGCGGCGGCCGGCCACCTGCCTCCCCTCCCCCATCCCGGCGCGCACGCCGACGGGGCCTGGGGCTCCGGCGGGCGGGGCCCCGGCTGCGCGCGGGGGTCGCGGGGCAGGGAAGACCAGGAGCGGCCGCTGGCGCCGGGCTGCATCGGCCGCCGCCACGCGGGGGGTTGGGGGGGCGGAGGGCGCGGGAGGGGCGCCGCCGCCCGGTTCTCCAAGTGTGAGCGAGAGCACCGGGCTTTTTTAGGGTGGTTGCTAAGCGAGGCGCTACCCGGCGCAGGGTTTTGTAACTAAGCCTCCCCCGGCCGCGCTGTCGCTGCTCTCGGGCTCCTTCCTAACGGCTGCAGAAGAAATAATGAGGCTGTGATTATTACAGCCCTGCGCGCGAGGGCCGGGGGTCGGCGGCGCGGGCACCTCTGCCTGCCCAGGTGGGGCGCGCTGGCGAAGGCGCCTCTGCCGCCGGCCCCCCGGGCATAGTGCGCCCGGAGGCTTCGGGGCTGGCAGTGCGGGGCTCCGGAGGGATCCCCGAAGGGGTCTCGGAAGGGGTCCCGCGGCCGAGGCTTGCGGGTGGAGTGGGCGCCGGCGAGGGCGCGGCGGCCGCTGGCGTGCGTCGGGAAGTCGAGGCGCCTCCTAGCCTGGGCGCTTCCACATTCCCGGCGAGTGCGGTTCCAGTTCAGTGAATGGCGACTCGGCTCGGGGCTTGGAATTCGGAATTTGTGACTTATCAGCGGCGCTGTCTTGTATCGATTAAAAATAAAGCGGTGGCAGCGAATTCATCCTGTGCGGTGAACTCCGCCCGCGGGGCTGGGTGGCTTTAGGGCTGGGAGTGGAGAGCTCAGCCCTTCTTCGTCTGGGACCGGAGGAAGGAGGCGCTCCCGGAGGCCCGGAGCCCAGCGCTCCCGTGGGATCTCGTTGGGGCCGGGGTTCTGTCTGCACTGTCCGCGCGCCTTGCGTGGCGGAGCAAGCGTCCGATGGACCTGGAGCCCGTGACCTGCGCCTGGAGAAGACTCATTCGCAGATGGTGAATTAATTATATTTGTAATTAGGAAATAACCTGGCGTCTCCGTAGCCCGAGGGATCCAGCAGCACAGTGAGAAAGGCTCGGCTTTCACAGGTCTCAGAGCCGCCCACCCCCAGCCCGCCCCTTCCTTGGATGGAAAAGCGTGCAGGTTCAGGTCAGCGCGCCTTAGGACACCATCTTCGTTTTACTCCGTTCATATTCTCTGAGAAAGGTAATAGGTAACTAAGACCAAAAATGGTGACATGATTTAAAAAATAGTAATTTTTGGCAGGTCAAGTTGTTACTCTGGGTTTGAAAAAATGTCATTAATCAGGATTTTCCAGTAGCCAAATTGTCCTGTGCAGGCAGCTGGGTGACTCACAGACTTGGCTCCAGTAGTAATTGTAGAGTGTGCTCACCATTTCCTTTTGGATGGTGTGACTTTTTCATTGCTTGGAAGAGAACAAATGAGACTATTTTATACCCTACATCTGGCAACACGACTAGCAGGCTGTGGGGAATACTGTCTGCCCAAGCACATCTGGTGAGAGAGGGCACGGCCGGTCCTGTCCTGGCCATCACCTGAGACATCTCCTCCTCATCAGCAGTGGATGTGGGTCTGTTCTCAGTGACCATCCATCCAAGGAGGTATCTTTTGTGTCTAAGCCGCCTCTGTCCCCTGTTTAGCTGATTTCCTCTGTGCTTGGCTAGGAAGTCGATAGGCATGGGATGACTTCCTCGATGGATCTGTCATGTCAAATCTGTGCATTGCAGGTTCAAGGGCAAGCTTAGTAAACAAAATGAGCACTGTGTCAAATAATTCAAAGTGATGAAATAATTACAGTTAAAGTTTTCTCACCACAAGATGTTTTCTCAGATAAGCCTTCTAAGTCCACTTTTCACAGTATCAAATATTTATTTCCTTTCCTTCCAAAGACTTTTGCACTTACAGTATGATTGTTCAAAGTGGTACAGCTTGAGACAGAAATACACATGTATTTATTTACTAATATCTTTTGTATGCCTTAGGTTACCTGTGACTTACATGGATTAGTAACAATAGTTTTTTTGTTTATAGAATTCATATTACATAGTGTTATTTCTCCCCAATGGCATGCACTTGGCCTTCTGTGGCAATCTACTACTTCTACTATTTTTGTCTACTTCATTTTTTAAATTGGTGGAAATTCCAAATTAAATATTAAAAGCAACAATGTGCTTTGCAGCATTTAAGTCACATTGAGGCCCGGCTCAGTGGCTCAGCCTGTAATCCCAGCACTTTGGGAGGCCAAGGCGAGTGGATTGTCTGAGCTTGTGGGTTTGAGACCAGCCTGGGCGACTTGGTGAGACCCTGTCTCTACAATAAAAAAACAAAAATTAGCCAGGGGTGGTAGTACACGTCTGTTGTTCCAGCTACTTGGAAGACTGAGGCGAAGGGATTGCTGGAGCCCAGCAGGTCGACGCTGGGGTGGCTGTGAGTGTGCCACTGCACTCCAGCCTAGGTGACAGAATGAGACTCTAACTCAAAATAATAATAATAATAATAATAAAATAAAATAAATAAATTACATTGATTTCTGTGTACCCAGAACCCAACCACTTCTGAAACTAAAGGGTTTTAATTTATTTTTTAAGGGTTAAAGGACTTGTTTTCTCTGTTTTGAAGACATTATTTTCCATAATGTTGAAACTGAAGAAATGCTGTAATTTTTTATAACTGTATTTGAGGAAAAACTTCATGATTCCTTAGTTGTCCAAGGAATTAAATGATGTACACTTTGATGATAGATTTAAAGGATGTTAATTAAATATACTATTTCTTGACCCTCAGGATGGATACTCCATGGTCATTCACTGGATACAATAAAAATAACTGTGATTCATCATTTTGGCCAGATGGGAGTCATATTTAGAGCACTGCCAGCATGTTGGTTATAAAAGAATTATAGGCTGCCATGCAGGAAGTTAGTGGGCACACACTCTATGCAGTTAAAAATTACTCTTAATCAACCATAGTTTTACCAAGTAGTTATTTTTCATCATATAACATTCCTAGCTGATCACCAAACTTTTAAAATATGTTATGTTGTTCCCTAGGTACTTGTGTGCACAAACATTGACCACGATGATTTTCTGTGCACTCATGACATAGCACTCTGATTTTTAGGGAGGCCCCAAATATGGGCCTTGGTGTTGACCAGGCATGAGGATGTGGGAGTGCACGGGCTCCGGCTTAAATCCTGCATCTGCTGCTGGTCACTCCTCCTGTCCAGGGCATACCAGTGGTGGCACATCACACATTTGGATTCAGTATTAATCTCCTCAACAAAGGCAATTGGAGTTCATCTGTAAACAGTTTGTTCTCTTCATGCGGTATTCTATGCACTGATTTCATCTGCCTGTGGAGACGCTTCTCCCAGTCTACAACCCAGGGGTTCCCTCATGTTGTACCTTAATTTCAGCCTGAGGTACATGCTTCTCCTGACTTGCTGGCGGTGTTCCATGCCATTGTTGACTGTCTTCATTCTAGAACCATCTGTTTTCACTGATGGTCCTGCAGAAGTTGAACTCACTAGACCACTGGAGACTCTGGTGTGCTTGCCACTCAGCAGGACTGCCTCTCTAGAATGATGGCATGTCGACCTCCCTGGGGAATCCCTCATGCCAGTGGCAGGCTCCTAATTGGCACTGGAAGTCATAGCGCCCATCCCTCAAGAGTGGTTGGGTGAGTGAGGAACAGGATGCTGCATTTGAGACCAGGATCCTGTATGCCTTTTGAGGAGAGGAAAGTTTTAGGAAGTCAGGTTGAGAGGGCGTCAGGCCCAGAGCAGCTACAGCACCCTCACAGCCCTGTGGGGATGCCTGGCTGCAAACCAGGCCAGCACCTGCCTGTGGAGGAGAAGGGCCATCGTGACATCCCTGGTCCTGATGACATGACTGGGAACCCCGACTGAGTCATGCTCCAAACCATCACTGCCCTTGATTTGCAGTATTGTACAACCAGGAGACGAATTTTCTGTCTTCAACAGCTTTTAGTTTCTCCACACATTTCCATGTTAACGCTCTCACTGTGGGGCAGAATTTGTTCATCTTTAGGTAATGCTTTTATCTGGTACACTTCCTGTGTGTATCCACAGGGGGGAAAGAAAAGACACATTTAAATCAACCTTTTCTAAAAATGAATAAACATTTGAGTCCAGCCTGGCTGTTAAATTGAAGAAAAAACTTTAAAAGTAACCTTGTGAATGTAATTGGTCATTGTCTTTAAAATAGTGTTTCATACTCTGTACAAAAAAAAAAAGAAAAAATTGAAATGATCCCCTAGGGCCCATAGAGTATATATTTTAAGCCAGGAAATACAAATATCCTCTTGCACTTAATGAACATTTGTCCTGAAGTTTTTGCACAGCAATAACAACCAGCTTTTCATATTGGCAGAATGAGAAGTGATTGAGAGTGTGGGTTGTGCTGTCAGATCAGCTGGGTAGGCCAGTGGCATTTGACAATTAATTAATTAATTGGAGATGGGATCTTGCTCTTTCGCTCAGGCAATGGTGGAAGTGCCATGGTGGGATCATCGCTCATCACAGCCTTGAATTATTGAGGCACCGGCCATCTTTTCACTTCAGCCTCCTGAGTCGCTGGAACTACGGCCACATGCCACCATGCCTGGCTAATTTAAAGAAATTTTTTTTTGTAGAGACACGATCCAGCTATGTTGCCCAGGCTGGTCTTGAACTGCTGACTTCAAGCAATACTCCTCCTTGGCCTCCCAAAGTGCTGAGATTACAGGCATGAGTCACTGTGCCTAGACACGTTTGACAATCTATTTGACCTCACCATATTGTAGGTTTCTCATCACCAAGAGAGGGGCAAATGCAATGTTAACATGGCAGGGTTGTCAAAAGGATTAAAGTAGTCGATGACTATAAAGCATCAGGAATTGTGCATGTGGTAAATGCTCAATACATCTTGACTATTTCTTTTCTTTCTTTTTTTTTTTTTTGAGTTGGAGTCTCACTCTGTCGCCCAGACTGGAGTGCAGTGGCCGCTCCCGGCCACTGCAGCCTCAACCTGCTGGGCTCCAGCGATCCTTCCGCCTCAGCCTTCCGAGTAGCGGAACTATAGGTGCACGCTACCATGCCCGACTAATTTTTTGATTTATTGTAGAGATGAGGTCTTGCCAGGTTGCCCAGGCGGGTCTCGAACCCGCGGGCTCAGGCAATCCACTCACCTCAGCCTCCCAAGGTGCGGGATTACAGGCTGAGCCACCGAACCCGGCTTGACTATTTCTATAATGAAGAAATAGAACTGGGCCCTGGTAGAGCCAGCCTACACTGGATGTACCAAGTCACTCACTGAATTCCCACCAAACTTCATTACTTACTATTTCTCGTCTTCTTTTACTTATTTGTAAGTCTCTTTTGCCACTCCTTTCCAAAAAGTTTCTTGACCCAACTTAATCACAAAAGAACAAGGACGGAAATATTAATAAAAATTAGCGCAAACTAGTACGGTAGCCCCGTGGGCTGATGTCAGCCCTTAGGGCATCACACTTGACTCTGAGCTTCCTGGGAATGAAGTCAACAAAAGCAAAAAATTCAGACCCTCCCTTGATCACCATTTCAGAACAGACGTTGCATGCTCATCTTTCAGTGAAGAAAAGTGTTCCCTTCTGCTAAGTTCTAAAATTTGTTCTCAGGGTCAATCTTATATTCAAGGACTGGGGTTATGTGTATCATGTAACAGCTGTATAAGTACTGAAATATTTTGACTTTGAAAGAAACCAAAAGCAAAACACACATGCACAGCTTGCAGGAGGGTCTGAGGATCTTTCCCTACTATTTGTACTTTATATCCATGGTCAGGTGGTAGATTATGTGGGTGGAGGCACCGGGTCTCTATGTCTTTGTGTCATCCACTGCTCTATGGTGCCTTAGTGTTAGAGATACATGTGGGTGTGTGTTGTGTGTCCCGTGGACAAGTCAAGCTTCTGCAGTTCTGTGCATCTTCATATTTCCTGCAAGTCCTTGTACGTGATGGCCCAGTAAGCCTGCTTTAGCTGAGACAAATGACTATGTTGTCTTTAACATGGCAGCATGTGAACGGAGCATGTGAATGGGTGTTCACCCTAACTATCATCTCTGACCCACTGCCCTTCCCTCTTCCCAATGCCACCCTGCACATCAGGGAGAAGCACCTTTCAAGAGCTCAGAAGCTGTTTCTCGAGGTCCATCTTGCTGACCTTTAGATAGAGCTGGGTAACTTACATGCACTCGCTGTCATGGCAGCAGCTCGTACTGCCTTGTGAGTCATGCCATCCTTGCCTTCCATCTCACTTTTAGAACGACCACTCAGGATGGCACCCATCTCCACCACCCTTGAGTTCTGGATCAGGGATCTCATCTAACCATCTGCTGGGGTGAGTGAAGGGGTAAGAGATTGAGGTAGACTCTTGGTGGCTTCGGCTGTCCTGGCCCTTACTCTGTCTCCTTTCTCGGATTTGGCTGTCCTGACCCTCACTCTGTCTCTCCCTCCCTGCTCCCACATCCCTCTGTGTTCTTCTCTGTTCCTGACTCGCCTGTGTACCAGCAGGGCTCTGGCTTCGCCCACACCTAACGCTTTCCTCCTTCCATCTTTTCCTCTATTTATTCTTTCAGCCTTCGCTGAATGCTGCTTCCCTGTGGCACGCTTCCCAGGCGCTCATGCCAGGATGAAGTCACCCTCAGAGCCTCCATGCTCCCTGAGACTGGTCTGGGGAGTCATGCTGGTCCCGAGGTGCTCTCCTTGGTGCCGTGGGGATGGTGGCCTGGGCCAACTCAGCCATCCCCAGTATCTGCCATCGTGTTTTAGATGCTCAATAAGTATCTGAACACAGAAGTAAACCACAGCCGTTTAACTCCATATTACATGACAGTTGAGGTTCCTTGTTTACATGTTTTACTCGCTGCTTCTGAGCTGCATGTGTGTGATTGTGACATGAAACTTTACAAGCACATCAATAAGCTAGTATGCCTTTTTTATTTGCCTATAATATGAAACTTTTTGCTCTTTAAAAATAATTTCCCTTTTATGATACTCTTTGTAATATTTTGACAGTTTCTGGACACATTTCTGAACATCTGTTTTCTGACTCTGTTATGTGCTTAGTATAGAATCTATACTGTAGATAATTTAGAAACTTACACAAACAGTTGAAAGTTGTAGTTTCAAGCTTTCGTTGTGGCCATTTTAGTATATGACATTTCTGGGTCTAAGACAAAATGTTCTAGGTTGTCACTATAATTAGATCCAAAGTTTTATTTTTGTTGTGAAAGTTGGGCTCCATACCTCTTTAAAGCAACAAAACAGCATTTCTTAGTCTTCCATTTGTCTGCTTGATTGCATCTCTAATGATATTTTCTTAAGAGTCACAATACTCAATGAAAACAAAACAAAACAGAAACCTTCTTTGCATGCAACCAGTCCCAGCAGTTTCACTTGTGAGAACTCATCCTAAGAAATGACCATGAGTTTATAGGAAGTTAGCTATAGAGGTGTCCACTCCAGCCTTGGTTCCTAGTGTCCTATTGGAAAACAACAGCAGTCCGAGGAAAGTGGATACATTCACTGTGACGTGGTTACTTTATACAAATACACAACCAGTAAAAAAGACGGAAATTAAATAAATATTTAGTACTACAGAAGGGTATTCATATTGTGTAAAGTGAAGAGAGCAGATTATAAGACAGTGGGAATAGACAGTATGAATTTGTAGTCACTGCCATCAAATACCACTCCCCCAAAGCCAATGAATTTGGAATATAGAGAAAAGACTAGAAGGACACCCAGCTCCAGAGTGGGGGTCCTGTCATGCCCAGCCACATCTTCCTCCTGCTCAGTAAGGCAGCTGCATTCAGTGGTCTGTACCGCCTGCATGACTGCCCTGCTTGCTGTCTGAGTCCATTCCCTTAATGCTCTGCTCCCATCACCCAGCTCCTTACCAGTCCTTGAACTGCGGTGATGTCCTGGGACCAGAGTCTTTATGCCAGTTGTTGCCCTGTCTGTGCAGACTTCCCTGGGACCTGGGGTTCATCTCCCTCCAAGTCCACCCACATGAGTGGCTTCTCAGTAAGGCCTGTCAGAGGCCAATGCCATTCCTGCAAATCTACCCATCTCCCTTGCCACCTTTTCATGTTCTGTACTTATTTATTTCTTAGTGTGTCTAATAATAACAAACACTGATTGAACACTTACTGTGTGCCATGTACTCTCCTAAGTGTGCTACCCACATTAATTTATTTAGTTCTCACACCGGCCTTGTGAGGTCAGTACTGTCCTCATCTGTGGGTTGTGGGTGAAGAAACCAGGAAAAGGAGATGAGATAGCCTGTCTGAGGTCACATATACAGTTGAGCAGAGCCACAGGCCACACCTGGGAACTGGCATTCGTAGCCACTGCTGTTGCATGCTGCTTGCTGGGATGGAAGTTCTGTGGGACAGAGGGTTTGCCACTGCGGTCACTGCAGTGTCCCTCATGCTGGAGACACTGCTGGGCAGGAGGCCCATCAGCACTGACTGGAAGAGCATGGATCAGAATGCCAGCCACACAGCTATAGATGCTGAGGCTAACAGGGGTTTTGATCTTCTCTTTTTGTTCCCTGTGTCAGAAGCTTGTAGCTCACATGGCAGAAAGTCCCACACAAAATGATTTAAACAGTTTCTGTGCGCTCTGATGATAAAGGGTCACAGCAGTATCGTCAGGGGCCAAGGCCTCCTGCCTTTCTGCTCTGTGGTCTTCACTGTCTGGGCATCAGCCCCTCCTGGCTGCAAATGCCAGCCCTTGACGGTGTGACAAGGGGACTAGTTCCCTTGTTAGGATGTGCAAACTTCCGTGACAAATAATCCTGAAGCATTCATGCCATGATACAATACAAGTGGGTTCTTCCCTTCTCCTCCCCCCATTCCCTCCCATACTCCCTTCCCCTCTCCTTCCCTCTTGTCTTCTTCCCTCCTCAAGACAGGGTCTTGCTCTGTTGCCCCATGCTGGGGTGCAGTGGTGCAATCATAGTTCACTGCAGCCTAGAACTCCTAGACTCAAATAGTCCTCCCACCTCAGCCTCCCAAAGTGCTGGGATTATAGGCCAAAGCCACTGCAGCCAGTTAATGTTTAAATTTTTTTTTTTTTTCGGAAATGGGGTCTCACTATGTTGCTTAGGCCAGTCTCAAACTCCTGGTCTCAAGTGGTCCTACCACCTTGGCCTCCCAAAGCACTGGGATAACAGGACTGAGCCACTATGCCTGGCTCAAGTGGGTTTCTAACTCATGTAGAGTCTAGTATAGGTTTCATTGGCGAGTGGATAGCTTTCACCTGAGTGGTCATACTGTCCCAGGCCCTTTGTGTGTGTCTGTGGGTGAGGTTTCCAGGGCCACTATGCATGTCCTCATCCAACAGGAGAGGAGAGAGCTTGGAGGACCGTGTATGGGAAGGGCTGCGGGCTCAACCTGTCATGCCACAGTTACCTGCATGGGAGGGCATGCAGACTCCTGCAGACCCAGGAGGAAAGGGTTTAGTTGTCAGCTGGCCATTTCTATTAGGGGAACCGTCCTTCTCTCCTTTCACAGTGGAGAAACCTTACTAGATATTCTCCTACACATCACGTCCAACCAGTGACTGGCAAGATTAGTGGGAACCATTGCCTGAGTTGAGGGTAATCTTAACACCTAGCTAGCTGAGCTCTTGTGGCTGTGCACAAGTCCAGGGAAGGCCACCCTCTCAGAGGTCAGGAAGGCGTGGGGGTGTTCAGTCACCACCCTGCCTATAACTGCTGCTCTGAATTTGTATATTACCTGTGGTATGTAATACTTTTGAAATTTAATGTTATCTTAAAGGACTTATGTGTTCATCTAATATGAAGAGTTCAAGATATTGTAAAGCAAATAGGGAAGTAGAAGCTTCCTCTAAAAATCCATTAAGCCTGTTGCAACACGTGTGGCATGTCAATAATTCGCTGTCATTCTTGGTATGATTGGATTCACCACTGTGTCCCTTATAGTTATCTAGTCCCAAGTCCCAGAGACAAACTCTCACTCAGTCAGCATGGAAGATGCTGGAGAAGCTGGGCCAGTGTGCAGAGCTGAGGCAATGGCTGTGAAGGTTCAGCAGCCAGAGGATGAGCCAGACTCAGGTGGCACAGTGGTGCTGTCTTCTGTCTTAGCCTTCCCTCCCACTTGCCACGGTCCACAGCCAGCTAGCCAGTGCTCTGTGTCAGCTGGGGGTTGGGGCCCCTGATGGAGGGACGGGGGCGGACCAGGAGGTGTCTGTGGTGCATGTGTCCAGTCCCATGTCATGACCCCAGGTGAAGGCACTTACCTGGCTTCTGCTGTCTCTTCGCAGAGCTGGGAGTCCAAGCTGCAGAGGAGGGGAGAGAGAGAGCATCTTGTATCATTTTACAGGGCATTTTAGCTTTTCTTTAAAGAAAATAAACATATGGGGTGAAATCTAGATCTGCAGTGTTATAAATTTGGTAGCGGCCTCACTAAAGATGACTACAAGGCTCTGTTATTGTAGTGCATGTGGTTCATTCTTTGGGTTCTGCCTGTTAGCGTTTGCTCCATGCCTTTAAACGTTTCCTCTGTTGTCAGCGTGGGGTGTTCTTTGAAGGGTATTCCTTGTTTAGTAGGATGTTCTTTGAAGGGTATCCTGTGTTTAGTATGATGTCTTTGAAGGGTATTCTGTGTTTAGTATGATGTCTCTGAAGGGTATTCCATGTTTAGTAGGATGTTCTTTGAAGGGTATCCTGTGTTTAGTATGATGTCTTTGAAGGGTATCCTGTGTTTAGTATGATGTCTTTGAAGGGTATCCTATGTTTAGTATGATGTCTTTGAAGGGTATCCTGTGTTTAGTAGGATGTTCTTGAAGGGTATTCCGTATTTAGTAGGATGTTCTTTGAAGGGT
>CAUYQG010167751.1:0-24291 GCA_963574415.1 Tarsius wallacei | reverse complement strand
TGTAATTCCGGCTACTCGGAAGGCTGAGGCGGAAGGATCGCCGGAGCCCAGCAGGTCGAGGCTGCGGTGGCCGGGAGCGGCCACTGCACTCCAGTCTGGGCGACAGAGTGAGACTCCAACTCAAAAAAAAAAAAAATAAATAAATAAATAAATAAATAAATAAATAAATAAATAAATAAATACTATCAGTTTCTGTAACAAATGGTAAGGTGTGTTTATTACTATAGTTTACTGCTGAAGTTGAATGCAATCCAAAACAATGCAGACTCGAGAAAACCCAGATAATTTGGGAGAGAGAGAAAAAAAAAAAAAAAAACACCTTACAAGTATGAATTTAAATCCTCAGAAAGATAAATAGAAATGTTGTCATGAAATACCAGGAGGATGCTGTAAATTAGAGTATGAAAAACAAAGAAGTGTACTTGAAAACTAAAATTTTTGCCATAATACTGTAAGAAAGGGATTGTCAGTAGTCAGAAAATGCCAGGGAGGTGGGATGGGGAGAGCACATAATATCTGTAAGGGCACCTGATCTCAAACCAGGTGAAGTAGGAACCAAAGGGAGGCCCCAACTTTACTAATTATATGATAATCACTTGTATACCTAATTCTGAATTGTACCCCACATCTTTAAAATAAAAGACATTTCTCACACAACATGCACCAAGTATAAATACAACATGCAACAGTCAGACATATCTCATACAACATGCAGCCAGATATAAACACGTATTACACAACGTGCAACAATGACAGGCACATCTCATACAACATGCACCAGTATAAACACTTCTTATACAATGTGTCAAAAAGAAATTAAAATTTAATGGCAGGAGTTAAAAATTTAATAAAAAGTCTGAAAGATACAGATGAGCAACTATCCTGGCTCCACTGGGAGAGAGAAACAATGAGAAAAAAACACCAGTTCAAAAATATAATTTATTAGTTAAGGCAAGACTAACCTGCTGAAACAAAGAGAGTTTATAAAAACCAGAATAAATTCTGTGTTTTTTTTTTTTTTTGGTCTCAAGAAATAAATCGAGGTAATCTAGGTAATTAGAGGCTATGTTCCATTATTATTTGACAGACCCAAAGAACCTTATCTTCATTATTTCAAGAAAATATTTCTAACTTAGAATAATACACATTACCGAAGTATTTTAAATTAGGCATGTAAATAAAAACATGTAACTTTTCAAGGTTTTTGGGACCTAATATACCTTACTGAAGCAGTCTTTTAAAAGTATGTTCCACTGAATAAGAAATTAGTCAAATTAGAGAAAAATGAGGGTACAGAAAGTAAAATGTATGATGTTGGAAATTTGATGGGTATTTCATTGAACTATAGATTGCCTTGGGTAGGATGGACAATATTGATTCCTCCAATCCATGAGCACTGAATGTTTTCCCATGTGTTTATGTCTTCTTTGATATCTTTAAGCAGTGTTTTGTGGTTCTCATTGTAAAGGTCTTTCACTTCTCTGGTGAAAGATGCAAAGGTAGAGAGAGAGAGAGAGAGAGTGAGTGTGTGTGTGTGTGTGTGTGTGTGTGTGTGTGTGTGTGTGTGTGTTGCTGTTTTGAATGGGATTGTGCTTTTTATTTGTTCTCAGTCTGTTTGTTGCTGGTGTACAGAAATACTACTATCTTTTGCACATTGATTTTTTACCCCAAAACTTTACCAAAGTCATTTATCAGCGCAAGGAGGTTTTTGATGGACTCTTGGGTTTTCAAGGTATAGAATCATTTTTTCAACAGAGAGGGATAGTTTAACTTTCTCTTTTCCTATTTGGATATCACTGATTTCCTTCTCTCTTTTTTTTTTTTTTTGAGTTGGAGTCTCACTCTGTCGCCCAGACTGGAGCGCAGTGGCTGCTCCTGGCCACCGCAGCCTCGATCTGCCAGGCTCCAGCAATCCTTCTACCTCAGCCTTCCAAGTAGCTGGAACTGCAGGCGTGCACTACCATGCCCAGCTGATTTTTGATTTATTGTGGAGATGAGGTCTCGCCAAGTTGCCCAGGTCTCGAACCCGCGGACTCAGGCAATCCACTCACCTCAGCCTCCCAAAGCGCGGGATTACAGACTGAGCCACCGAGCCCGGCTTCCTTCTCTTGCCTGATTCCTGTAGCAAGGATTTCCAGCATTATGTTGAACAGGAGGGGTAAGAGTGTGCAAGCTTTTCTTGTTCCCATGCAGCTATTTGTTGGCTGTGGGTTTATCATAGATGACTCTAACTGTCTTTAGATATGTTCCTTGTATGCCTAATTGTTCAAGGGTTTTTTTTTAATCAAGAAGAAATGCTAGATTTTGTTGAAAGCTTTTTCTGCAGCTAATAATATTATCATGTGGTCCTTGTTTTTACATCTGTTAATGTACTGAATTAAGTTTATGGTCTTCCAAATGTTGAACCAGTCCTGCATCCTAGGTCATGGTGGTTGATTTTTGAGAAGTGTTGTTGGATCTGATTTGCTAAGATCTTATTGCGAATTTTAGCATCTATGTTCATCAAAGATATTGGCCTGTAGTTCTTTTTCTGTGTTGGCTCTTTACCCGACTTGGGTGTCAGCATGATGTTACCATCATAAAATGATTTGGGGAGAGTTCCATCTTTCTTGCTTGCCCGGAAAAATGTCGATAGGATTGGTATCAGCTGATACCAATCTTGGATGTTTTGTAGAATTCAGCTGGAAAGTAATTTAGTCCAGGGCTTTTTTTTTTTTTTTTTTTTTTAAAGTTGAAGTCTCACTGTCTCATCCAGGTTGGAGTATAGTGGCACGCTCATGGCCACTGCAGCTTCGACCTGCTGGGCTCAGGTGATCCTTCCGCCTCAGACTTCTAAGTAACTAGAACTACAAGCATGTGCCACCATGCCTGGCAAATTTTTTGATTTATTGTAGAGATGAGGTCTCACCAAGTTGCCCGGGCTGGTCTCGACAATCTTCTCACCTTGGCCTCCTAAAATGCTGGGATTATAGGCGTGAGCCACTGCACTTGGCCAGGGCTTTTTTTTAAATGGTAGATTTCTTTTGACAAAGTTGATTTCCTGAGTTTTTATTGATCTGTTTAGGGTGCCAATTTCTTCTTGATTCAACCTTGAAAGTTATGTGATGTCAGAAATTCCTCCATTTCCTTTAGTTTTTTTAGTGTATTTTCCTACAGGTGTGCATAGTAATCTCTAATAATCTTTTGGATTTCTTCTGAGTCAACTGTGACTTCAACTTTTGCATTTCTAATTGTATTTATTTGGATTTTCTCTCTTTTTTGTTAATCTGATTTTGCATTTCTAATTGTATTTATTTGGATTTTCTCTCTTTTTTGTTAATCTGATAGGAGTCTCTCCAGCTTATTTGTCTATTCATAGAACCAGCTTTTTGTCTTGTTGATTTTTTTCTATGATGTTTTTGTCTTCTATGCCCTGCAGTGACTTCATTTTGGTAATCTGGATCCTTCTAGCTCGTTAGGTGTGACACTAGGCTATTTCCTTGTGATCTTTCAGCTTTTTTGATTTGTGTGTGCAGAGCTATAAATTTTCTTCTTAATACTGCTTTTAAGGCATTGCAGAGAAGAACACAAATAGCCCAAACAATCCTCAGCAAAAGGAGCAAAGCAGGAGGTATTACACTTCCAGATTTTAAATTCTACTATAAGGCTACTGTAATCAAAACAGCCTGGCACTGGTACAAGAACAGGCATATAGACCAATGGAATAGGACAGAGATTCCGGAAGCAAAACTCAATCTCTCATCCAACTCATCTTCGACAAAGCCATCAGTAACACTGGGAAGAGCCTTTATTTAGCAACTGATGCTGGGAAAACTTGTTGACCACATGCAGAAGAATGAAACAGGACCCTTACCTATTACCATATACAAAACTCAACACTAAATGGATCAAAGACCTAAACTTAAAACCTCAAACTTTATAGATTCTTATGAATCTTAGAAGAAAACGCAGAAGACAGCCTTATGCACATTGGAGTAGGAAATCAATTATTGATCAAATTCCCAAAAACATATGCCATAAAAAATAAAATAGACAAGTAATCAAACTGAAAAACTTTTGCATAGCTAAAGAAACTATGAAGAGAGTAGGGAGACAACCCACAGAAAGGGAAGAAATATTTGCCAACTGTATATCTGACAAAGGCCTAACATCCAGGATCCACAAGGAACCCAAACGAGATGAAAGGAAATAAACCAAACAACACTATTAAAAAATGGGCAGAGAACACAAATAGACACTTCTCAAAAGAAGACATATGAGCAGCTAACAGATACATTAATAGAATCCTCATCTTCACTAATCATGAGAGAAATGCAAATCAAAACCACACTGAGATACCACCTTACCACGGTAAAGATGGCCATCATTAATAAAATAATAAACAATAGATGCTGCCACAAGTGTGGAGAACAGGGGACACTTCAACACCAGTGCAAACTAGTACTCTATGGAAAATAGTGTGGTGATATCTAAAGGAACTAGAAATGTACCTTCCATATGACCCAGCAGTCTCCTTCCTGGGAATTTACATGAAGGAACACCAATCGTCCTACAAAAAAGACACCCGCTCATGCATGTTTATTGTCGAACTAGTCACACTAGCAATAACATGAAACCAACCCCACTGCTCATCAAAAAGTAGCCTGCATTTAAAAAATGTGGTACATATACATGATGAAATATCATGCTGCCATAAAGAAGGACAAAATCATAAACTTCTCAGCAAATTGAATAGAATTGGAGACTATCATTCTTAACGACCTATTACAGAAACAAAGAACCGAATACCACAGGTTCTCACTCATAAATGAAACCTGAACATTAACCACAATAACACAAGGGAGGGATCAGCAGTAGTGGAAAACTGCCAGAGGAAAAAAGGGGGACATGTAAAAACACAAGGGGTACCTAATCTTAAACCAGGGGAACTGAGGAGCAGTTGGAGGTCCAAACTTCACCTGCACGTATATTACATATTTGCCTAATCCTGACTTGCACCTCATGCTTCTATAATAAAATAAAGTTAAAAAAAGTAAGAAAGCAAAAAGCAATATAAAAAAATTTTAAAAAATTCTCAATATGACAGTTTTTTATGGGTCCTAAAATGTGTGGGTTCAGGTTAGTAAAAGAGGATTCTTCCAGGAAAGAGTCTCCAATTATAAAATGGGAAACTGAAAGGTGCTTGATGTGTTTGTGTATATTGAGGTACATTTTATATAGTTATGTTACATATTGTTGTGGCCAAATTGAAAATGTACACATTGAATATCTAAGATAGTTTAAAAAAAGAATAGGCTTTTTTTTTTTTTTTTACTTCAGTGAATATAAAAGATTAGATAAAGATGAAGAAGTGAAAATAGTGCTCTGCGTTTGTCAAGATTTCTAAGGAGGCTCAGTAAATATCCCTACTGTTCCTTATCTGAATTTATAGTCAAGTAAGTGAAAGGTCAAATAATTTAGCAGACAGAATCCAAGTTATCACCAGATACTGAAATATGTGATTTTATACTACAAGATGTTTCTTGATAGTGAACCCAAGAATTACATACTCTGAAGCACTCAATCTCCGGCAGATCTAGAGGAAGCATGACACCGACGTCTTTTTATGTTAAAATAAATGTACCTATGTCTCAGAAATTCCACTTCTAGAAATCTACTCAGTAAAAATGAAAATATATATGCACATAAAGACATATGAGGGATATCCCTTCAGGACCCCTCCCACTACCAGGAGCTTTCCTGTCTTATTAATAAAACTCTTCCTTTCTCACCCTCCCCCCTCAAAAAATACATATATGAGGATGCTCCTAGCAGTAGTATTCATAATGGTCAAGGACTGGAAACAATTCAAATGTCTATAGATTGTGAGTGTTAAACAAAATGTGGTTTATCCACCATACAATGGAATGATATTTAGTCACAAAACAAACTATGACTATATGCTGAAACATAACTCATCTTCAAAATATTTTGCTAAGTGAAAGTATCAGTTGATAGGCAATTTTCCTTGAGTCTTTTACATTTGTTCTTATTTTGCCAGTGAGCTTGGGCACTTTTTGTTTCAGGTTATATTTTCAAGAATGTTTACATAGTGAACAGCTTGGGAAGATAGATATAGTATCTTCCTCCTGAGCAAAGGGCAGTCATGATAATTTCCTGGTATAAAATTCCTGAAGCTCAGTGTTTCTGTCAGATACTGTGGATGCAGTGTACATATAGGTCTTGCATGACCCTCTTCTTGTCACCCTGTGAAAATCAGCGTTTGAGGAAGTGACACAAAGACATACTTATACTCTGTGTACTGCTGTTGTTCCAATGAATAATATACTTTTCTTTATCTCTGCCAGCATCCATAAAAGTGTGGCATGTTCACTTGTTATCTTGAAAATTGGCTAAAATCTCAGACTCTTCCCAGTACTAGATAGAAACAAAATTACATAGATAGATAGATAGATGAAAAATAAACAGAATGGTTACTTTTATATAATATGTCTAGAAAAGGGAGATTTATAAAGACAATGCTGATCAGCAGTTTTTCAGGACAAAGGTAGAGGCAGAAATAACTGCAGACAGACATGAGAAAAAATTTTGTGATGAGGGAAATTTTCTAAACCTGGGTAAGTAGCGACAGTCACATACCTTTATAGAATGAGTTTTAGGTCATATTGATATACCCCAATGAAAGTGTTTAAATGATAAAAATTAACAATACAGTATCATGTTTCCTCTCACAAATGCTGAAAAGTATTTGGTAAAATTCCAACTTCTTATCAATGAAAATAACATAACTAAAATAAAAACAAAACAAAACTCTTATATAAGAGTTTGGTAAAATATGTAATAAGTAGAATATGTAATAAATATACAAAAGAGTATTAGAAATATAATAAAAGTTCTGTTCACCAAAACTGAAAGCATGCAATACATAGAGATAAACAAAACAAAATACATTAAGGATTTGTATAATGAGAATGAATTTTTATCAAATTTGAATAAGTGGAATCCTATCATACATATCTTGAAGAGGAAGATTAAATATTGTAAAAAGATAGGATGATAGTTCGTTTGTACATGAATTAATTTCTTTACTCAAACTTAAATTAAAATCCATGTAGAATTCTGATCTAACATATTTATTCTAACATTAATTTGTATGAAACAGTTTTATAGCCCAAAACAGAGTTTGTAAACGAATAGGGTTCTCCCTACCCGAATATTAAAACACAATGCAAAATACAAAGGTTAAAACAGCATAGTGTTAAAAGAGCAACAAAAACACATACAAATGGTTATCTGTGTTTAATAGCATTCTTCAGTGTTATGTTAGCAAAAAAAAAAAGAGAACATTTTCAAAAAGAAAAATAAAATTGAAGGAAAAAGAAATAAAAGGGAATCTAAAATTGAAGATTATACTAAATTTAGTACATACACTTAAAGAAATATCTTCATTTTTAAAAATTGTGATTCTGGAAAATATATTAGTTGGGAAATACTTGGAATAAGTTAGCATGAGAAACAGTCATAAAAATATATATATATGTAAATTTCTAGTTTTTAAATATACCATTTCACAATTTTTAGTTTTTAAATATAAATGCACATAATTAAAAAATGAATCATGTGCAATGGAAATATTATTTTTCTGGTACATCAAATACTTAAAATCTCTATAGTTTGAAGACCGATTTTCTACATTGCACTGACTGCATTTCACAATAGATATTTTATATTTACCTATTTCTGTGCTGATTTATATCAATTCATTTCTCTCAGTCTCATACATATATAAATTTAGTCTACAAAATTGAATGAATATATGTTATAAACTTTTAATAGTTTTACTTCTTGGTCACGCGATTATGCATCTTTTTCCACTAATGCATTTTCTAAAAATTGTATGATATACGTGGCTTACTTTTATCACAAGAGGGCAACAAACAATTTTAAGAGAATGAGGCAAATGTATGCAAGGGCAATGAACAAACTCTATGAGACATTTATGACCTCATTACAACTCCACAAGTTTTAACCCACCTAGATTTATTACTGTACAATTTTTGTTCAGAGAACTATTTTGGATCTAACATTAAATCCTGGTAAATGTATGTAAAATTAAGCTAAATACTTCACTTGAAAGATCAAAGTTTATTTCTTTGGTATAGTAGCTTTTGAACAACATTCAAACTAACCTTACCCCTAGTGTTAATTTTTAACAAGTTATATTGTAGAGTTTATTTTGAGAATGAAAGAAAATGGGGGTAATTTATATCATTGGTTCTCAAAGAGTGATCGTCAGATCAGCATCAACGACATCATCTGGAAACTTGTTAAAAATAGAAATTATTGACTCTCACAGCTTCTCCCCGGCATCCTTGTAGTCTTTTAGTGGGAGATCCCTGTCACCGTCCTTTCACCTCTTCCAGGACCTCCAGGTGCCCATCACGCGTGCGTGTATCTCCATCCATGTTGGCCAGATTGGTGTCCAGATTGGCAATGCCTTCTGGGAGCTCTACTACCTGGAACACGGCATCCAGCCCAATGGTCAGATGCCAAGTGACAAGACCATTGGGGGAGGAGATGACTCCTTCAACACCTTCTTCAGTGGGACAGGCACTGGCAAGCATGTGCCCAGGGCAGTGTTTGTAGACTTGGAACCCATGGTCATTGATGAAGTTCGCACTGGCACCTACCGCCAGCTTTTCCACCCTGAGCAGCTCATCACAGGCAAGGAAGATGCTGCCAACAACTACGCCCGAGGGCACTACACCATTGGCAAGGAGATCATTGACCTTGTCTTGGACTGATTCCACAAGCAGGCTGACCAGTGCACAGGTATTCCAGGCTTCTTGGTTTTCCACAGCTTCGATGGTGGAACTGGGTCTGCGTTCACTTCCCTGCTGATAGAACGTCTCTCTGTGGATTATGGCAAGATGTTCAAGCTGGAGTTCTCCATTTACTCAGCCCCCCAGGTTTCCAAAGCTGTAGTTGAGCCTTACAACTCCATCCTCACCACCCACACCACCCCGGAGCACTTTGATTGTGCCTTCATGGTAGACAGTGAGGCCATCTATGACATCTGTTGCAGAAACCTCCATATCGAGTGCCCAACCTACAATATCCTTAACCGCCTTCCTTATAAGCGAGATTGTGTCCTCCATCACTGCTTCCCTCAGATTTGATGGAGCCCTGAATGTTGACCTGACAGAATTCCAGACCAACCCGGTGCCTTATCCCGGCATCCACTTCCCTCTGGCCACATATGCCCCCGTGATCTCTGCTGAGAAAGCCTACCATGAATAGCTTACAGTAGCAGAGATCACCAATGCTTGATTTGAGCCAACCAACCAGATGGTGAACTGTGACCCTTGCCATGGCAAATACATGGCTTGCTGCTTGTTGTACTGTGGTGATGTAGTTCTCAAAGATGTCAGTGATGCCATTACCACCATCAAGATCAAGCGTGCCATCCAGTTTGTGGATTGGTGTGCCACTGGCTTCAAGTTTGGCATTAATTACCAACCTCCCACTGTGGTGCCTGGTGGAGACCTGGCCAAGGTACAGAGGGCTGTGTGCATGCTGAGCAATACCACAGTCGTTGCTGAGTACTGGGCTCACCCGACCACAAGTTTGACCTGAAGTATGCCAAGCGTGCCTTTGTTCACGGGTACATGGATAACGTGATAGAATAAGGAGAGTTTTCTGAGGTCCCTGAGGACATGGCTGCCCTTGAGAAGGATTATGAGGGGGTTGGAGTAGATAGTGTTGAGGGAGAAGATGAGGGTGAAGAGTATTAACCTGTCTGCTACCATTTTACACTCCATTGTCCTGACTGTTCTGTAAAACTGTCCATTGTGGTCCTAAACTGTCAATAAAATGTTTCCATTTTCAATGTAAAAAAAGAAATAGAAATTATTTAGCTCAGTGGTTCCCAGCCTTTTTGGTGTCAGAAACTGGTTTTGTGGAAGACAATTTTTTCCATGCGGTGAAGGAGGGAGAATGGTTTCAAGATGATTCAAGCACATAACATTTATTGTGCACTTTTTTCTATTATTGTTAATGATGATATGTAATGAAATAATTATATAGCTCACCATTTTTAAAAAGTGGTAAATAAAGTATGGGTGAGCCATGTGCTCACTAAAATAAGTGTCGAATTCTGACTTAAAGCCTACCACCAGATGCAGCTATAAAATGGAAGCACATCAACTTACTTGCCACTCACTGATAGGGTTTTGATATGAGTCTGCAAGCAATTGATTTACTATTTGTTTAATTGCAATTTTTAATTTAGAAAACAACTCTTCTTACACATCTTAAGGGAGAAACAAATCAGATATATAAAATTATTTAAGCAACAATATTACACCAAGAAAAATATCAATAACCCAGTAGTTTCAAAATATCATGTTAATAAAATTGAGTAAAAAAAAACCCCTAGTTTTTCAATAACTGTAACTTTTCTCAATATTTTTGGAATTGGTAGTTGTGTGTTTTAAGCAGTGTTATTATGAACTACTACATATAAAATAAAATGTGCCCATTTTTAGGATTTAACTCAATGAGTTTTAACAAATAGATACACTCTACTAGACATCAACAAACAGAAATATAAAAACATTTCATTACTCCAAAATGTTCCCTTTTACCTCTTCCCAGTCAGTTTTACCCCCTAGTTAAATAGAGATTCTTCCTAAAATGTACAATATTTTGACTTAAATATTCTAGCAAAGCACAGCATTAGCCAACATCAAATTAAAGCTCTGTTTCTTGGCATCATAGTTCACACAACAGCAGTAAGAGCATTTACAGAAAAATATTAAGTCTCTAGAATAATACTTCTTCTTAATTGTTGTTTTAATAAAACCCTCAAATTTATGGGTTTATGTTTATTGTCCTGGATGACAAAAGGTAAAATTATAAAGGGTAAAGATGCTAAATTATTATTGACCTGAAACACGCCTTCAGTGATTCATGTCTCTGCAAACATGAGTCAATCTGTGTTGTATGTTTTTGAGTCTATCAGGGGCTCTTACAGAACAAACTATGTGCAAAAATTTCTGTAACTTTTCAGATTATAGTTAAGTTTAATTAAATCTTCAGAGTAAGGACTAAAGGAAAGGAGAATTAAAACTGGCTTAAAGTTCTTCTCTAACCCTGGAATAAAATAACATTTCTGAATTATTTACATTTGATATTCTGTAGTGTATGTGACTTAAATTATTTTAGAATAGTACTTTTTCTCAATTAATTTATAAAAAATAATAGCATGGATAATGGCTGAGCCTATTTATTTCCCAGTCATTTTTTGCTTATCTCCGCCTTCAATAGTATGCACATTACAGACAACAGACAATCAAGGCAAATACTGGAAAATCAGAACATGCTGGAGGTAGGCAGAGTAGATAACCATTATAACAAGGTGGCTTGAAAGTTATTGACAGTCCATGTCTACCAAGATACCATCTCTTTGAAATGTTATAGTTTGAACTTATCAATATATTAGGTTAATATTTCAAAGGGCCAGAAATGTACGCTATCTTATTGAGGAAATTCACTATTATTATGTTGGGGTATAGGAAAACAAACAACATCAAAAGAATTTCCAATCTATTTACCAGACCTCCCTGAGTTTCAGGCACAGTGATTTACTGGTGACTACTAGAAAAAAGAGAGCTTCACAAAGACAAAATTTTGTTGCTGCAAACCTCCGAGGTCTAACTCTACTTAGCAGGTGTTAATAGAGCCGGCTTGGGGATGAGACATACCTTTTTCATATCCAGCTTTGCCACTTAACAGTGGTGTAACTTAGTCCTTGGGTGCCTCAAATTTCTCTGTATATGTCACAGATAATAAAAACTATCTCATAGAATTACTGAGGCAATAAAGCATTGAAATAAGTGTAAAACACCTACTATAGTCTCTGGAACTTAATAAATGTTTATATCTTTCTTCAGACCAAACATTCTATAGATGATTGATTGAGGGAGGAAATGGTCCAGTTTGTCAAGATGAAAATGTTCATCTACATTTTGAATCTACCATTTTTTTCAGCACACTGAGGTGCTTAGCTCTCAGGGATTTCCAAATAGGGGGCAGAATTTTGCAGATTCTTGGTGGAAAATAATCACTTAACTATATCGCTGAATCATCTAGCTCTTTCAGTTTGAGTGTAACCCTTCTTGTACTCAGACATCTATTTAACTATTTAAATAATTCTCTCAACTATTCTCTTTTTTTTATATTCAATATTTTGTATTATGATATTGTGGGGTACAGTTAAGGGTTAGGTATAAGCAAGATGATGTTATTGTGTCAAAAAGAATTGAGAAAAAATTATAAAAGTATAGTGGGTCCATTACTCTTTTACTTGCGAGAAATTCATCTACAAAGAGAAAGGCTATTCATATATGGTCCCAGACATTTCCTGGGAATAATTGCTGGCTGTTTTCTTAGTGTCTCATGTGTTAAAGAATATTACATCTTTTCTGAATATTAATGTTAACCATGCTTTTAAATACAATGTTGTGGTTAAAAACTAAAAGGGATACTATCAGAGTAGCTTTGAAATTTATAATATCCTCATTTACCCAACAAGATTATCTTATATACTTATTAGTTGGAAAGCACTAATATGAACATAGAAAAGAGAATACATTTCAGAGATGAATATTCAGCCTATTTTTATTTCCTTTCAAGAACACCAACATTCAAATTACAAAACAAGCAATCTGTGATATAAAATCTCACAATACCATTACCAACCATGATTATTCAGTCAACAGTTGGATCTAATCCATGTAAAAATATTTTGGCTTGGAACCTCATTATAAATAATAGTCATGTTGAAATAAAGGAGTTTGTAGGAGATTTCCCATGTAAAAACTAGACAAGGTATTGTATTACAAGGTGTTATGCTATGTTATTGAGGAAGGGGAAATTTTTCATTAAAAACCCTGCGCACTATGACTGGCCATCTTGATTCTTGGCTCTAGGAAAGTAAATGGTTTTCAGTGGTCCGGTAAAGAGAGTCAAGTCTTTATCCTCAGAAACTCAGAAGTGACTTCTACAGGAGCAAGTTGAATTGCAGTTTCTCTCTACTATTGGCAGAGGCTCCCGGGAAACCTCTGAGACAGAAAGGAAACTGAGGTTTGCTTACAAAGTGACAATTTTTTCTTATAGGTTCTTGCCAAGATCTTAGCTTTTACTTTCCATCAAGCTGGTTCATTCCCTGTTCTTTTCCTCCATGCCTGTGCTTTCTGTACTCTTTGCAATATTGCATTCTGAAACCATCTTCATTAATCTTCAAAAACTTCATTTGAGATTATACAAAATACAATCTCTTTTTATATCCAACCAAAATCCCATATTGATTCCAAAGAAGTTTTGAGGTTATTAATGCAATGGTCTCAGGTAACTATCTCAAATGAGAGGGATCAAATATCTGTATTTCTACAGGCATCTTGCAATTGATGGTAATGTGATTGGCTATGAATGTGAATCTTCAGTTACTAAGGGAGGGAGAGACATGTTTCTTTGAGGTATCAATGAAATATATTTTTTAAAAATCTTGTAAATCGAAAAGAAGTGTCCTTTTCTGCTTTGCCTTGTAAGCAGAAAAAAATATACCACCAAACAAATGTAATTGGGACAGGAAGTGCTATTTTGTGGGAAATGTCTCCCATCAATATGAAGAGAAGTGAGGTTATAGCCCTTCCCTATCATGTGATTAAAATCTTGGGGTTTTGAATCCTGAACTAAGACCATACCCCATCAAGATTCTGTTGAGGAGTGTGGCAGACATAAGGCTGTGACACTCAGATCCCCTGTCAGGAAAATATTTGCTTCCTACCTTCAAGAACTGCTAGTTAGCTGATAGCCTCTATATATGAGGTTTCTCAGCCTTTGAACTGAAGTTATGGTCTTTTAAGGGCAACTCCCAAACCAGTGACTCAGCAAGGTAATGAGCAATCTTTACTGTGGGAGTTTCCCATTTCCCAGCAAAATGTTCATGAGATGTGAATTGCAATTTGAGGCCTGTCCCAGCCCAACCCTGCTCCCTTTCTCTTGACCTTAACAGGTGTTTTTCTCCCAATAAACCATTTGCATTTCTATTCTATCTCAGCACCTGCTTCCCAGAGATACCAACTAGTTAAAAGAACTAAGAGGAGAAATGACTCACTTCTTTCTGAAACCATGCAATGAGACAAATTCCCAAGTGTCTTAAGACAAAATCAGGCTATCCTTGTAGTGCAGAAATTGTACATAAAGGGTCTAAAGTGGTCTTGACAACTTCCTCTCTTAGTATGTACCGACCAGAGTCCACAGGCTAATGCTGGTCCTGGTGGGTCCTTGTGAAATATTATAGAATGAGATAGAGAAGAGGGAAACCAAGTGTTTGAACCTATTTCATGAATGATCCCCAATAAATGCTGTGCAAGGTTAAATACTGTGTTAGCTGTAATTCATCCTTATTGACTCAAGTACTGTCATTCTCAAGAATTTTTTTGTGATTTTTGTAATGCCTTGGATTAAATTATTGCTCCAGATAATTCAAGTGTTATGTCTATTTTATCTTATCTCTTTATTATTCTCTACTCACTATATGTCAAGTTTCATATCCATATTCCCTTCTATATTTTTGCTAGTCGTCGCTTATTATTGCTGTTACTGATTATTATTATATCTACAATTATTGTTACAAGTCTGATTATTAAATGTGCATCCTAAATAGAGAGAAATGCAGACGCACATGTATGTACATATACATGAACTTCCAATTTTAATACAATTTAAATTCTATAGTGAACTTTAAATCCTTCTATATTAAAAATCCATGAATATTTCACAGGTATTAGAGTAACGAAGTTTTTTTTAAAGGCTAAGAAAAATATTCACAGCCAACAAATGTAATAGAATCAGTATAAAATTATTACCATCACAAAAGAGACATTAATCATAATTTAATTAATTATAAAGAAAATAGTTATCAGATGTATTGTGTTTTGTAATCCAATTTAACTTTATTTTGGAGCATAAGTAAAATTAAGAAAAATTAAGTGATTACAATGTACAATGTTTGCAATAAATGCCTTTATTATGTAGTGAATTTTATTACCTCTTTAGTTAAAAATTAGAGTATTAAAGCTAAATATTAAATTCCATTTTCATATTTCCCTGAATGCACCAGATTCCATTTCTCTGATACATCATTAAAAAGATGAAAGAAAATAATCTAGCCTGGAAAATGTATTGCAAAGTCTAAAATTATCTAACAAGTTTCACTCATGGACAGGAGATTTGAAATTGCTAATTTAAATAGACATTGGCCATAATCAAAAGATTGTAGCAATCTCACAGGAGTAAAATAATGTAATGTTTATTGTAGCACTTCTCCCTTCTCTTTTTTTTTTTTTTTTTTTGAGTTGGAGTCTCACTCTGTCGCCCAGACTGGAGTGCAGTGGCCGCTCCCGGCCCCGCAGCCTCGACCTGCTGGGCTCCGGCAATCCTTCCGCTTCAGCCTTACAAGTAGCTGGAACTACAGGCGTGCGCTACCACGCCTGGCTATTTTTTTTGATTTATTGTAGAGATGAGGTATTGTAGAGATGAGTTGCCCAGTTGGGTCTCGAACCCTCGGGTTCAGGCAATCCACTCACCTCAGTCTCCCAAAGCGCGGGATTACAGGCTGAGCCACCGGGCCCGACTTGGTTCTCCCTTCTTAACACTCATGTGTCATTTTGGTATGTGTTACCTTATATCATCATTTGTATCTTAAGATACTATTCTATCTTAAAAATTATAGCAATATTCCATTAAAGTAAAGAATATGCCATGCCCCAGGGCTTAGTAAAGTTCCCAGTTCTTAACGTTGAAAAAAAATTTGGGGGACTTTGTGGTGGTTATGGTTATTTTTGTTATTTTTATTATGACAGAAGGTATTAATAAATTTTAGGTAAAGCCACTTGAACCTGATGTGGCTGATGGGAACCATAGAGAAATGAATTCCATCCTAAATATCACTGTATGAATTGTAGCCAATTTAAGTGACTTGAAATTTATTCATTTCGATTTCTATTACAGTTTTTATGCTACAGCATTTGTCCTTTCAGTCTTCAGATATTCTTTGAATATCTATTATGCACCAATCATTGTGTCAAGATCAGGTGATTAAAAATACAAATCATCCATGGCTTCTGCCTCAATTAGCTGACAACCAGCTCATAAATGAGAAGAGAGTGATGCAATAAATGCTGTAATTGATGTGAAGGTGCAGAAACCAAAGAGCCAGTGTGGGAGAGATGTAAATGGTAATTGTTAAGATGACAATAAATGCATCCCAAGTGAGTAGCTTTTTAGTTGTCCTAGGAAATAATAGGACCACCAAATACATGTTCTAGGAGACACTTCAATAATAAAATGGGGAGTTAAAGAGGTACCTGAAATGTTTGTATGTATCTACTTAAGTTTTATAGGTAGGTCACAGAGTTTTGGGATTAAATTATAACTGGTCACATCAAAATCCTAGCACAGGAAAAATAGCAGGTTCCTACTTCTGCATCTTTTTGTTTTTCATAGACTTTTTAAGGAGTGGTTTTAGGTTTACAACAGAATTGCAAGGAATGTGCAGAGATTTGTCATATCTCCCCTATCCCCACATAGACTCTCCCAGTAACAATTTATCCCACCAGAGTGGTATATTTATAACAATTGATTAACCCATATTGACACATGATTATGTTCAACAACCCATAGTTTACATTAGGGTACATTTTTGATGTAATACATTCTATGCGTTTTGATAAATGTATAATGACAAATATCCCTCATAACTGTATCCTACAAAGTCCTTTGTGCTGCCCTATTTATTCTGCATTTTTTCAAAAAATGCTAAACATAAAATTGCCATACAACTCAGCAATTCTACTTCCAGAAATCTACCTAAGAAAAATGAAGATGTATGTCCACACAAAGATACATATGTTAATGCTCACAGCAGTAGTATTCATAATAGCGATAAACTAGAAACAATTCAAATGCTCATAAATGATGAATGACTAAACAAAATGTGATCTACTCACCTACAATGTAATATTTTCCACCAATAAAATAAACTTTAAATATATGCTACACCACAGTGATCCTCGAAAACTTTTTGCCAGGAGAAAGCAGCTGTTCATGGACATTTTTCCATGGGTTTGTCATGTTTGTGAATGTCTTCCAAGTGAAGTGCTGGATGTTCTTTGTTCCACACTATTGGAAACAAGATGAAGAAACAGGAATGCCTACTTTTTCATAAAGTATGTTTCCAGAAAAATTATCTAAGAAATGTGACAAACTAATACAAATGAAAAAGATTAATATGTATTTGGGGCAGGAATTTGAGATGTCAGGAATCAGCTTTTAAACAAAACTAAAATCATGAAAAAGGCACTAAAGTAGGGAAGAGGGCAGAGTAGTGGTCTTAATCTCAGGATTGAAGGGGCAAGGAAGGATGTTGAGAAATAATACTAAACAAAGTATTCCCACTGTGGAGTACATGGGAGAAGTGCCATTCTCTGGGCCAAGGGCTCTTTGGAGATGGAAAATTAACCTTCTCTCTGGACCTAAGAGTCTGTTTGGCTTGTACTAGGAAGTCAAGATATTTTAGAGTGAATGCACAGGCTGGTAGAAATCTAGCCATGCAGAACATTCAGATGGGAACCTCTTAGCCTGCCTGGGTCTAGAATTGCATACAGAATTAGTTATGCTCTGTTGATTTCATCATCTTCATTGTGATAAATCTTTAGTTCTGTTGCTACAGCACAATGATAGCAATGATAATAACAAATCTAAGAAAAAGTATGAACTAAGCAAAGTTAAAAGGCAAATGAAAAACTGCAGAGGCATTTTCACGATATATGAGGCAGTTTGACCTATTTAATCTGTAAGAAGAAAAATACAAACTAAAAAAATTGATAAAATGCATGAAAAGGCAGTATGTGCATAGCCATAGAAAACTTTTAAAAATGACTGATAACCCTGTAACATAATTCTCACCCTGTTATATCTGCAAAACTATAAATTAAAAATTGCATTTTATAATATGAAAAAAACTTGAAATTTGTGAAGATTTAAGAAGGCAAATTTTTTTTTTCCAGATAAAATCTCACTCTGCTGCCCAGGCTGGAGTGCAGTGGCACCATCATGGCTCACCACAGTTTTGACTCCTGGACTCAGGTGATCCTTCTGTTTCAGCCTCTCCAGTAGTTGGGACTGCAGATATTAACCACCATGCTGGCTAATTATTTTTATTTTGGGGGGATACCACTATGTTGCCTAGGCTGATCTTGAACACCTGGGCTCAAGCAATCCTCCCGCTTCACAAAACGCTGGGATTATGGGTGTGAGCCACCATGCCTAGCCAAGAAAGCAAACTTATTTTTAAGAGGAGTGTACATTTGTGTAAACTTTTGGGAAGCAGCTTGTAAATATTTACTAAAGTTAAAAAGTATGCATATTCCTTAAGCCAATTAGTCTATATCTATTAATT
Organism: Tarsius wallacei; assembly: GCA_963574415.1. Lineage (NCBI taxonomy): Eukaryota > Metazoa > Chordata > Mammalia > Primates > Tarsiidae > Tarsius > Tarsius wallacei. The sequence continues at coordinate 5,765 of CAUYQG010167751.1, read as the reverse complement.
TAGATTACAAAATAAAGCACACACAAATGTCCATACATATATAATAATGTTCTTTGTAACATGTGGATAACTAAAGTCAACACATGATGAAGCCATTCAAATTCGGAAATGAAATATTTATATTTTTTGAGGTGTGAAGAAGTACAATGTGCTTGACAGTAAAAAGAAAGCAAGTTACAAAAGAATATGTAGACCATGATCCTATAAACTTAAAATAAATGATACAAATGACTTAAAGCATACTTAAGGAACTTAAGTATGACTGGTATTTTGACACTGGAAAATGGGCTGATGGACTGCTTTATTAATTTTCTTGTTGATTTCTTTTTCAATAAGCATATATTATTTTAACTATATTAACTTTATTAATGATAATAATCATAAAGTGTTGTAGGATCTCTGCTGTGAAGAACTCAAGGAAAAATATATATAGAGCTAGGAGAGAAAGACACCAAGTTATCAGTATCTCCTTTCTGAGATCTCGGTTTAGTTCAGAGCTATGCTCATGGGCAGAGAACAGATGTGTCTAGCAAAAACATGTTTTTATCAGAGTCAGTATGAGCAAACACAACTATTTAGTAGCTTGATAGGTGGACTATGTTAGAATTGTATACACATATTTTAAACCCCTTTGAGGCAAGCAAACAAGACACTGCTGAGTAAAAAGTCAATCTGTAGCTACTCGCATTCACATCTGAATGGAGTTGTTCTGCTTACTTAACTCTAAAGTTAGGCAGGTATTTCTCCAGGAATAGTGATATATGGTAAAAAATAACAACGTAGGCCTCTACATGGTGAAATCCACTCCCAAAGAGTGACATAGGGGATTCAAATTATCAACAAGGTTTGGTAATGCAAGGACCACTGATCTGGTGGCTGCAGCAGGAGAGAGATCACAGACATAGATGCAGACTAGATAAAATGACAATGTTGGATATGCAGCTAGTTTTATTTAGGGATCTGCTTTGCAACCCATGACAAAGCGGAAGAGAAGAAAAAGCAGTTTTCTGCCAAGCATAGCTGGTAGAACATAGGACTCATTCTAGTCTCCCAGGAAACTCTGATTTGAGATATGCCCCGCATTTCTTCTTCCAGCCTACTAGAGAAGATCCATGAAGAACATTCAACATCTCCTGTTGAACTTCCACATATTTAGCATGTTGAGAGTTTGAACTTCAAGAGAGTAGCAGTAAGATAGTACCTATTTCAAGTTACATTGGGAGTGAGTATCCAGATTTCCATTCATTTTGAAGAAAAGTGAAGGGATTATAAATTGATGAAATGAGATTAAAAGAAAGAGCATATCAACATCTTCAGATAGCAAGGAACATCTTTGCCAATTAACTTATTATGGACCTTGGTTCTGTTTTCTATATACATTTCTGCACAAGAAATAGGTATTTCTTCTTGCAAAGTGATAAAATGAATGCAATGTTAAAATTATTCTTGCAGGAGCTTTAGAGAAATGAATTAGTTTGAAATATGATCAACTTGAAGCACACATTAAAGTTTCATATCTATAACCAAAGCATGAAGCCCTTTAGAATGCAGAGGAACATTTACCTTTGAGGTCTTCCTTTACTATCTGTCTATACTTTCCCATCATTGCACAGGCATTCAATTTCATATTTAAATTAGCTCTAAATGAATGGAGAGCCAGAGTTTTACCCTATACTACTTCAATGCCTCTTTACATGACTTCCCAAGTATAGGCTCATAGATACATTGTAATGAATTTAACTTTAACCTCTCACAACCTGGGATGGAAGAAAAAAGGAGCAAGGGAATACTATTATGAGATTTTTTATAAAATTAAAGAGTAATTTTTATATATTGGTAAATACAAGTTAAGCATCAATGTGAACAAAATAAAAAAAGACTGATAGTAGTACACAGGGTGTAAAGCAATTACAATTCTTGAACACTTTTGGTGGCGGTATAAATTAGTACAACTGTTTTTATAAAAATAATTGATAGTACTGTGATATCTACTAAAGCTGAACACACATACTCCCTTTGACCACAAAATGCCACTCATGAATATATACTCAACTGAGCGAACATGGAAAGAAATTTACAATAATATTCATGAGTGTTATTTGTTTTCACCACAATATAAAAATAATCTTAAAGTTAATTGATGTGTAATGGATAAAATATATTTCAGTCAAACAATGGGAGACCATATAGCAATGAAACAAGCAGAAAAGTTCACCATGTACTAAAATACAGTACAGATGAAACTCACAGACTTGATATGAGCAAAATAAGCTAAAAATAAATAGTACATATTGCTATGTGATTCCATTTACATAAATTTTATACAAAATAGAATTTATTGCTAAAAGGATGTATAGTGGTTACTGTTTGGAAAAAGAGAAAGTAGGGGGGCATAAGGAGGATTTTGAGACAATAGTAATAATTTATTTTGTTGATTAGAAAGTGGGTTTTCTTTGTGAAACTTTTATTAAACTCTGACTCGTGATATGTGTATGATTCTATATGTATATTCTGTTTTAATGAAAGCATATGAAATATATAATATTTTCTGGAAAAATTATATTAGCTTCACAATCTAAAAATATCAGCTCATAATATCTTTTACCTAGTATATATCACTTGAACAGCAAATATGTGCTTCTTAAAAATTGACTTGCTATTGTATTTTTATTTTTAATAAATGTGAAAAAATAACAAACAAAAATAGTTATTATCAATAAATAAGATTATTTTATGATCTCTTTAAGGTATTCCCCATACAATATATTTAGCTAGATCAACTCAGAGAATTTTGACCTGAAAGATTCCCATTGTTGAACTTAAGAGTATCCAATGTCTTTGTAGCTGGTAATATGTATCATGAACTATATAGGTCAATTTGCCCCTTTACTGGGATTGGAGAGTAATTGGCAATATTTTTTTTCTACATTCTCCATTTGTGGATCTTCCTCCTTCTAATTGGGGACAGAGGTGGTCTTAGCACAGGAAAATTAAGTAGCATCTCTCTTACTTATATGTGAGTAATGTCCTTCATCCATGTATCTTCTCTACCCCACAGCTAGACTCCAAATGTACCCCCAATGACTTGTTTTGCAACAGAAATATGTTTTGACTTAAAATAAATTAGTGGATGACATGGGAAAAAAATCCCCTAGTAGTCTTCTGAGAAGATGACAAGCATTGTAAGCACATTTTGGTATGTGAGGTGGAGAAGGGCTATAGATGTGGTATGAGATATGGCAGGAGGATAGGAGGAGAAATGAGGGCATGGGAGGAGGAATAGAAGGGGAGAAAGGGGTCCATCGATAGTGGGGTTGTGAGCACTGGAAGTAGGAGCAGCCTAATTCAAATATTGCCTCTGGTGTGGTACATTTGGACAACTGCATTTTAGTAAAATGAGAGGAAATACGAGGTAGATGGGGAAAGTCACAGGTTCTTTATAATAGAAAGATTGATGCCAAGGTATCTAATTCAGGGGGGAAATGCAAAATATTTTAAGATATTCCCATTATTAATATCTTAACAATGTCTTCATTACAATATATTTGACGTAATATATATGATTTTTTTCATCTGATTTCCCTTCATTTTTTTAAAATGGGCTTGCCACATGACAAGAGATCTAGAAACAAAGTTCTTATAGTATCCATGTGTAGAGTAGCCATTCAACTTATTACAGTTCTCAAAGACATGAGATGTAGTTTTTAATATCTGGTAAAATTGCAAAGGCATTTTTTCTATATTTTATTGCAAAAATATTTCTTGTCTCATTAGCTATGTTTATGCAATGCTCTATGAATCTCAGATGAATTTGCCCCCAAGATACTCCCTGCCTTCCTAATAAAAGTTGATTTTCTGTTTGAGTGCTAATGTAAGTAACATTTCCAGAGCTCTTCCCCAAGTGCTATACAATAATCATTTCAAAATGCATGAGAAACTTTGCTGTTTCCAAGAGCAGATGTTTTTATTTTGATTTTATATTTGTTCTATGGTTTTGAGGAAATATTTTCATCTTAATAATGGAAAAATAATGTCCATATCAATTATATGCTTAAAGGAATTTTCTTTCCTTCTTCTCTGGCTGTGCTATTTTCTGCATCAGAGGAAGATTGGTTGAGCAACTTAGAAATTTTATATTTGATATATAGGGTCATTAGAGCTTGATGAGCTACAAACAAATTCCTTTTTTTTTTTCCTTTTTGAGCCACTTCTTTATGTATTCAAAATTGTGAAAGTCAGAATCAGAGAATAAAATTGTAGGCAGAGGGAGGGAGAGGAAGGAGTTTCTAATCAACAAAAATACTATTTCAATTAAACAAGATGAATACATTTTCACAATCTGCTGTACAATATTGTCCTTATAGTTAACAATACTGCAGTGTATACTTAAAAATTTGTTAGGTAAATCTTACCATTCTGCTCTTTGTACATCACTTTTCTTAAAGTTGCTTTTCCTAAAATAAGAAAGTTCTTGCCTCCTTTATATTTAAAACCATTTTATTATGTTTCCCAAATCTTAGGTTTGTGATGTCAGAAGTTTGAGGACCCTTTTATCATATAACTTGAATCAGATCATCCTGGCATTGTCAAAGGATATTTGAATAATGTTGTGTTGTGATATTCCCAAAAGGCACAGACTGCCAACTGCTCAGAAAGAAGTCAAGAAACCCTACTTCTAGTTTCTTCTGGGGTAAGTTCAGGCAACTTGTAATTTTCTCTGAGAGTTCAGAACATGAATATTCTTGTTTAAGAGTTTGACCTTACTCTTTGGGACCCCAGTGATTTATACTAGCACCTTCTTTTCTATTTTTCCATGAGGATTCTCAGTGACTTCGCCAACATGCTTTAGTTCTTGAAGAATGTATGCAGAACATTTTTACTGTTTTTATTCATATGATGTTTCTTAGATTTTAAAACAGTTGCTGTCTGCATTAGGGAATTCTGAAATGTTAAAAGGGACATTAAATATAACTTCATATTTAATAAATGATTCAACTGAGGTTCAGGAAGATGAAGGGACTTGCCCAAGGTCACAGTGCTGGTTATTACTGGGCTTTGGTTAATTACCATGAGTCTCCTAAAAGTCAGGGTTCTCTTCACTGCACTTAAACCTGCTGCTTTAATTCTAAGTGGACTTTTGTTATACTCAGACAACTCTTTTATACTGAGTGTTATTTTAGTGGTATAGTCAAATGTATAAAATAATGCAAAAGCCAGAAGCACATTCCTTGACTACAAACCAAAAAAAAAAGGAAAAATTACAGTCTTCTTTCATGAACTCTTTTGTGCAACTATTAAATTTTCCAGGTGGCTATAAAATGATCTGCATTTGAAATATTGTTTATCATTATTCTTTCATCCCTGGGAAATCATTTTAAATGTTATGTGTGTCAAAAATAAATTCAGACCAAATTTGAAAAATTTTTAAAGTTTGTCATGCATACAAAAAGACAGTTCCTGAACTGGGAAACCTCAATCTAAAAGAAGCCAAAGCGCAGATCATAAAGCTCAAAGCCAGAAGTATCTTGATCTGTGTCATTATTAGCTGTTATATGTTAACTTTTTTTTTTTTTGAGTTGGAGTCTTACTCTGTCGCCCAGACTGGAGTGTGGTCGCCGCTCCGGGCCACCACAACCACGACCTGTTGGGCTCTGGCGATCCTTCCGCCTCAGCCTTCCAAGTAGCTGGAACTACAGGTGTGCACTACCACACCCGGCTAATTTTTTGGGCTCAGGTAATCCATTCACCTCAGCCTCCCAAAGCGC
>CAUYQG010167747.1:0-41902 GCA_963574415.1 Tarsius wallacei | reverse complement strand
GGGCTCGGTGGCTCAGCCTGTAATCCCGCGCCTTGGGAGGCTGAGGTGAGTGGACTGCCTGAGCCCGCGGGTTCGAGACCCGCCTGGGCAACTTGGCGAGACCTCATCTCTACAATAAATCAAAAATTAGCCGGGCGTGGTAGCGCGTGCCTGTAGTTCCAGCTACGTGGAAGGCTGAGGCAGAAGGATCGCTGGAGCCCAGCAGGTCGAGGCTGCGGTGGCCGGGAGCAGCCACTGCACTCCAGTCTGGGTGACAGAGTGAGACTCCAACTCAAAACAAAAAAAAACAAACAAAAAAAAAGAAAATGAAATATAAACACAAACTAGAAGAAACTATTTCCAAATTATGTCTGATAAATAATTTGTATAAAATATATAAAAACTGCTAAAAGCAATTAAAGACAAGCTAGTTTTTAAAAGGTTAAAAGATTTGAATAGACATTTTACCAAATAAGATATATTAATGGCTAATAAGCACACAAAAGATGCTTGACAGTGTTAGTCACTAAGGAAATGCAATTTAAAACTAAAATGATATATCCTTACTTGCCCACTAGAATGGCTATCATAAAAAAGACATATAATAATAAGTGTTGGTAAGGATGTGGAGAAACTGAAACCCTCACAATTGCTGGTGAGAATATAAAATAGTACAGTCACTTTGGCAAACAGTTGGGCAATCGCTTAAAAAGTTAAACATATACTTATCAAATGAGCAAGCAATTCTGCTTCTTAGTACATACCCAAGAGAAATAGTATGTCCCCCACAAAAAATAGTATATGAATATCTATAGCAGCTTTATTCATAACAGTACCAAACTGGAAACCCCAAAGTCCATGTACTGGCAAAGGAATAAATAAAATGTGGTATTTACACAATGGAATATCATTCATCAATAAAGAGATCAAACTTCTGGCACGTGCTCCAACACGGATGAATATCAAAAACATTATGCTAATTGAAGAAACAAGACTCCTCTTTTTATTGATATCACATGAAATTTCCTTAAAAGGTAAATATCTAGAGAAAAAGCAAATCACTGTCTGCCTCAAGATGGGGGAGAGAGTAGAGATGACCACAAATGGCCATGAGGGAACATTTTGGGGTAACAGACATTTTCTAAACTCGGTTATAGTAATGGAGGCACAACATATGCATTCACTACATAGAGTTGAACCATATACCTCTAATGGGTAAATTATATGGTATGTAAATTACACTTCAATACAATTTTTTAAAGATGATCCTGTGATGCCAATGTCAGTGCGTCTCAAACTAGGGCTTGCAAATACCCAGGGGTACAGGATTAAACACAGTGCCACTTCAAAACCTTTATTTTACTCACTGCTAATTTAATCCATTAGTGTTAAACATTACTGTCTCATGAAAACAAGCATATACACTACAAATGTGACAATAAGTGAAAACAACCCCAATGAAAACAAGTAGAATATTTTTCAGAGCTTGCTGTGGTTACCCCCTTGATGTGAGCAAGAGAATCTACCCACATTGTTTGAGTTTGGCAGAGACTCAAAGGCAGACAGTGGAGTGGGAAATTTGTGTGAAGACAACAGGGAAGGTTCAAGTATGCTCTGATTGAAGGAGTCTTTGCCATTGGGGAAGCTGGAGGTGGGCTAACTAGAAACAGCCTCTTAATGTGATTGGTTTGGAGAACATATTTGGCTTTCTCTGGTTAGTCCTGAGTTGGAAGTTGGGACAGATGAAGGGAATTTTGCAGTCATTGACCAAGTCCTCACCCTTCTGGGTCATTTGTTGCACAGGTTGTAGCTTGGTTTTCTGGACTTGTTGTTAAAGAAGCCATGGTTTGGCTTCTGTGTTTCTTTTGTGTGTCAGAGTTCTATTGTCATACATGCTCTGGCCTTTGTCTGGTTTTACATTCAGTCTCTCAAGAGAAAAACACAAAACCCAACAGGCAAAAAACAAACCAGCATTGCCACTAGGTCGGATGGGCCATACTTTCTTCCTTTTTTCCTCCTTCTCTCCTAGTATTCCTTCATACTCCAGGCAAATAGATTCAAATCAGCTATACACATTTTCCAGATATTCTGAAAATGTCTTAAATTCAAGCTGACATGGTCACTTCTCCCAAATTTGACATATATTTTTGATGAGAGAAACAACAGGCTATCCTTAGAGAAAGCCCTCCTCGGGCACCTGGTCTCTCAAATTTTCTCTCTCTACCCAAATCATCCCCATTTGTGTTCTGTGACTTCTCACATTACAGAAGCATTATATGATCCTGCATATAATCTTGGTTATTATTCATAATAAAAAAAAATAAAAAGAGTGGCCAGCAACTTTGCAAGCATTTGTTTCTTTAATCCTCACCTTGAGAAAATTATCATTATTACCAAATAAGAAATGAGAAAAGTGAGATTTAGCAAGGTTGCATAATTTATCAGAGGTCACAAGGTGCATGACCAATCAGGAATTCAACTCCAGGTATGTCTGACTGCAGTGCCAGATCTTTAACTATAATACTAGTTTTCTAAAAAGAAAGCAATAATAAAACTGATTGGAAGTATTTCTTCCTGATTCAACTATAGCAAACACCCTCTCGCCTCACTCCTTTGGCCTGGTCCTTGAATGCTCCAAAGTTAAGAAGTTGGCCGTTTTCATCCCTTCCAGGTACACCCTGCACTGGGTAAAGCATGTCTTAGGCAATTTTCCTCAGACTTTAAGGGAAAATTCCTCCTGAGGTCTTGCAATCCCTGTTAGTAATATCAGTGGCTTGCTGTTTCTCAACCCTTAACCATTCCTTTAGGAAAAGTATCAATTTATAAAGATATGGATAGAGTGCTATGAGGTCAAATTTTATAAGATTGGTTATTTGGTTTTCTAGTTGTGCCTTTGAAAGTAACAACCAGGAAGTTTTCAGAAATTCTGGTTGCGAGGATGAGAGGCCTAGAAATGTTTTCCCTCCTGAACATTTTCACCTCTTAACTGTTTCCCTTAGTGGACCCCTCCACTCCTAACCACTGCCCAGCCCATTCATACCAACCCAGTATTAAAATAAAGGAAGGTGGGTCAGGTTACTGAAAGTCTCCCCTACAATACAATACATGGGTGATTGTCCCATGTATGATATCCCGAGGCCTAGCCCATATTCACTATTGGCACAGTTTGCTGGTACAGCTAGGCTATGAATTTTAGCTTAAGTCACTCGTGAGTCCACAAGTTATTCCTGAAGAGAACATGTGCAGCATTGGCCTACTACGTTTTAGCAATTGTACATACTGTTATCCTCCTGATCATATTTCTATCATTTACTTTTCAAAAAAAATCCCACTTTTCTGCAGGTCTCCCACAAAACTCCACTTTGAGAACTATGGTACTACATAAAAGGTGTTTCCTTTCATTTCAGTTGGTTTATGAATCTGGCCCACCACAACACTCTGGCCAGACTGTTTCTCTAAGCTGTGCCCCCTCCCTTTCATTCCAGCTTCTGTGTGGGCACTGTTCACAGGGAGCTAGTGAATTCTCATGCCAACCCTTTGAGGCAGAATGTTTCTTTTTTACTTTCCAAGCTTTCTTCTGTCGAGATTATGATTTTAAAAAAAAAAACCCAGATTAGGAACTATTTCTCCTCTAAAATCTAAGGTGTTCTCAAAAGAATATATCCCTTGCAATCCAGAAATTTCCTATTTTAAAATTAATGCAATGATTTTCTGCTCTCAGCACCTTACCACAGGAAAATCTTCAACCAGTGTGATGTCTTTAGTAATGAGGAGTGGTGAAATAATTTTGATAGCAATAATCAGAATGTCAGTCACACAAATTATTTACTTTTTTTATAAATTAGAACAGATTCAAGGTTATCCTCTGAATAGGATTTTAACTTTACCCAATCTCATTCACTTATTTTCCTATCTGCTTTCTAAAATCGGAAGAAATAGTTGGAGTTGCAGGTTGGAAGAATTAGACGTAACCTATAATTTATTTTTCCTCTGCTACATCCTTTAGTAAGCCATCATTAATGATATGTCATTAAGACTATAGCAATTATGAATTATTATAGTGTTTTTGGTGCTAATTTTGTAGTTACTTCCATTTTTATTTTAGCTTTACCCATGGATGAATTTTTTAATAAGAAAGAAGAGATAAAGAAAGCATTTTAAAAAGCATCTATATCATGGGTGATTTCAAATATCTTCTTTGTAAGATAAAATCTTCTTTTCAGAGGAAGACTTTGGTAGAACCCCAATTTATAAAGTAGATAAATAAGGAACTGCTCTAATTCATACCCAAGCAGGGGACTAGACTGCCCACCTGGCTCTTACTGCTCCCCTTGGGTGACACATGAGGCACATCCCCAGAAACCCAGTGCTCTACTGGCCATCTTCCGAAAGCCTGTATCTCTATTGGCCCAATATATGAGCCAAATGATGCCCCTGGCATTGACTAACAGTCTGGATGACCAAATCAAATGCAGACCAAGTGATGATAATATTAGCCATGATGCTCACTAAGAATCTACGTATTCTTAGTTAACAAGAAGACTTGTTTAATAATAACACCTAATCAACTACTTTTTTATCTTAGCTTTACCTATGGATGAATTTTTTAATATTTTAAAATAATGTAATGCTAGATACCATTTTTTTTATTCTTATGAAAGAAAGATGCAATAAATATTTAAGGTACTGTTTTATTATTCGTTACTAAAATGTCTGTATACTTATGCTCACTTTTACATACACATAGACAATGTCTATAGCAGGTGCTACTTTATTTCTCATTAACATTTTCAGAGGATCAAAATCTGGATATGCCCACTTCAACGTGCTGAGAAAGAATAAGTTAAAATAATCCATTTCCATCATTTGAGGTGTTTATTCTTAATCTATCCTATCTTTATCCTTTTTTATTGAAGGCCTAAATTCAATTGTTATCAAATTGCTTCAATGAGTTACCAAAATATATGTTGTATTTTAAGCAATTTATAAAATTAACCACATACCAAAATGTATCAGAAGAAAGAAAATTGTCACGAAAGAATGTATTCTAAAATAGAAGAATCTTTTGCATTTAGAATTCAGCAGATTTCAAAACCAGTATTGAGTTCAGTATCCTCTTTTACTTTTCTAAGAACTTTTTTCTCAAACTATATAATCAAAAAGTTAGAAACAATAGCAACATGGTTCCTTCTCAGTATGCTATTTTCCTTCTGCAGTATATCTTTCCTATAACCTACTTCACACCACTCTCTGGGATATATAAGCAATCCCCACAGAAAGTAAAGTTCCAGCTATGCTTTGTACTTTTCAATTTTTTAATACAATGGTTTTAATACATGTAAGATAAGAGACAAAAGGAAGAAAAATATTTCACTCTTCGTGTAACCTTGCTTGGGAGTGGGCATGAGTAGTGATCATAAATTATGAATAAAATTTTAAATGCCAAAGTTAATCCTATCAAGGTATTCTCTCTCTCTCTCTCTCTCTCTCTCTCTCAAACTAGGGGCTTGTCATTATCCTTTTTCCATATTCAGTTTTCAAATGGCCAAAGCAGAAATATTTATAGTGTGAAGAAAAATCTTGAAGTGCCTTGCAGTTTAATTTCCAACTAATCTTTCTTGGGGTTTATCTTCTTAACCCCAAAGGAAAATTCTATTTCAGAGGAAATAGACTATGGCTAGACAATAAACATCTAATAAGTAGGTCCTAAATTTTCCTAGCAAAGTGATAATTGAATAATAAGTGCTTAATATATGCATTTGTTTAATCAGCTAATTTTAAGAATTCCCCCTCTCATTGACTTCATGACAATACATTGGATGGAAAAGAGACTATGAAACAGTCAGTCAGGTCTAAGGTTTTTTCCTCTTCCTTCTTAAAGATAAGGAAGCTTTTTTCTCTTTCCTTTTTTAAAAGCTAAAACTTTTACCTCTCATCCTTATAGTAGCTTGAAAGATTCCTTTCTATTTTATTCATCTCTCACTCTCTTCATGCATTCTTGCTGGTCCAAAAACACATTGTTACATGTACAGAGATACATTTTAGATCATTTTAGATCAAGGTGTAGACTATTTGCCCTTCTCTAATATTGAACTGTTAGTATTTTGAGTAATGTTTTTAATTATGTATTTAATTATATCCCAATTTATCTAAAAGAAGCTTGAAATTTCTTAACCCCCTGAGTTCATTGTGTACTTAATTTAATTAATCATACCCAATACTTATCTAGGAATTGTGGGATTTAACGACATGAAGAACGCAGTGTCTATGACCTCCAGGAACAAACAATTCAGAGGGAATAAAGAGACATGAATATAAATCTCTTCAAAGAGAGAGATTCTGATAACTAATACAGAGCTAGAGATAAATATACACTATAAGAGGAAGAGGAAGAAAACAATCATCATACCAGTAAATCAGGTAAAACACCTGGTCATTCTACTTCTATAACCCTGAGGGCACTTGCCAGTGCTGACTCTTCTCATTGTTCCACATCTACAACAGAGTGTAAATGTTGACATTTATGAGGATGTTTTTAAATCATCAAGGTGTTAAATTACTTAATTTTGTTCTTTAAAGTTAGAAAAGACATAATGTGGTTTTCAGGATTTTAATAAAATTAAGTTGAGGTCACATCATATTTTAGTTCAATTTTACCTTTCAGATGGCCAAAAATATCATTTAACCAGAATGCCCAATTGTTCTAGGACTTTAGATAAGCTGAGTATGACTATAAATTCTTATTTTTTCACTTTATGCTTTCATTCTTGTCAACATCATATCTTTAAAGAAGAATTCTCAATGGAATTATGTGTATTACTTCATATAATTCTGGTACATGATAGGCACTCGATTTTTATATTTTATATAATTTTAAGTGTCACAATAAGTACTCATTGTTTGGGCAAAAATCAGTGCAATTCAGATAATATTGAAAAGGAGGTTCGTGATATCTCATTTCTAAAGAAAAAAAAGAAACAACCTAAATATCCATTAATAGGAGAATAGTTGAACAAGTTATAGCATATAAATACAGAACATAGTGATACTTTTTAAAAAAACAGACCAAATACATGAAACAATTTTTTCTGTATTTTAATAACTTTAGAAGATACAAATAGTTTTTGACGACATGGTTATATTGCATAGTGACAAAGATGTCTAGGTTTCAAATGCACCCACCACTCCCAGCTGTGATAGGCGAGATAGGCAATGTCCTTATCACTTTACCCCTCTCCCTCCTTTCCCTTCAGCGCTTCCAGTGTCCATTATGCCATCCTCTATGCCTTTGCAGATTCTTATGTTAGCTCCCACTTATAAGTGAGAACATGTGGTGTTTGGTTTTATGTTCCTGTATTAGTTTACTTAGGATGATGTTCTCCAATTCCATCCAAGTTGCTACAGAAGACATTATTCCAGCCGGGCTCGGTGGCTCAGCCTGTAATCCCGCGCCTTGGGAGGCTGAGGTGAGTGGATTGCCTGAGCCCGCGGGTTCGAGACCCGCCTGGGAAACTTGGCGAGACCTCACCTCTACAATAAATCAAAAAAAAGATTAGCCGGGCGTGGTAGCGCACGCCTGTAGTTCCAGCTACTTGGAAGGCTGAGGCAGAAGGACGGCAGAGCCCAGCAGGTCGAGGCTGCGGTGGCCAGGAGCGGCCACTGCACTCCAGTCTGGGCGACAGAGTGAGACTCCAACTCAAGAAAAAAAAAAAAAAAAAGACATTATTCCTTTCTTTTTGACAGCTGAATAGTACATTATGTTCAAGGCATTGTACATCAGGCAATAAAATGCAATGATCCTGAGGGACAAGTAAGAAATGAGATGAGCTCTATGAACTTACTGCCTGATGAGCATCTCCAGACCATGGTGCAGGGTTCAAGATCCCAGATGGAGCCCATTAATTCCTTTGATATAAGACAGAGTTGAGAGTATGGGAGAACAAAGTGACTAGAAGAGTAGAGAAAGAAGTAGAGAAGCACAGAAAGATAGCTCTGATTATGTACAGAGGCAGATCTCACTCAAGTCTTCAGCTGAGTACTCACCAGTATTGACATAATTAACTACATAGACAATCCAGTGGATTCCAAACACAAGTTACTAGAATTAATATTATTGTAGTAAGTGTACAGGATTAATATACATTAAAAATCAGCACACAAAAATAAAATATATTTCTATATACTAGTGACTAAAAATTAGAGAATGAAATTTATAATTGAAAAAAATAGCATTATACACCATAACCAAGTCAAATTTATTCTAGGTATGCAAGGCTGGTTCAACAGTCAAAATTCAGTTTACGTAATCTATCACACCAGCAAGGTAAAAAATAAAAATCACATGATTATACCAATAGATGTGAAAAAGCATTTGGCAAAATTCAACACCCATTTATGACCAAAAGCTCTCTGAAAACTAGGAAAAGAAGAACCTTTCTCAACTTGAAAAAGAACATCTATGAAAAAACAACAGTTTACATCACACTTAATGGTAAGGACTAGAAGCTTTCCTACCAAGGTCTGAAAAAGGCAGTGATGTCCCCTCTCACCATTTCTTTTCAACATTGTACTGGAAAACCTGGCTAATGCAACAAAACAAGAGAAGGAAATTAAAAATACACAGTTTAGAAAGGAAGAAATAAAATTGCCTTTGTTCACAGATGACATAATTATCCATGTAGGAAATCTGAAAGAAACAACACAAAAATTCCTGGAACTAAAGGGTGATTACAGCAAAGTTGTATAAAACAAGGCTAATTTACAAGAGTCAATCACTTTCCTATATACCAGCCATGAACAAGTAGAATTTGAAATCATAAAAACAATCCCATTTATACTAACACTCCCAAAGTGAAGTAACTAGGTATAAATCTAATAAAATATGTTTGAGATCCATATGAGGAAAACTACAAATTTCTAATTAAAGAAATCAGGAGGAGTAACATCAGCAAGATGGCAAAATGGGAGTTTTTCAGCTTCATTCCTCCATTTCCTACAGAAGTCCAACTAGCAAATATCCAGAGGTAAAAATACCATTGTGAATATCCCAGAACTCAGGAGTAAGGCTGAGAACTGAGAAAAACATGATTGAATGGTAAAAGGAATAATTTTCTTTGGTCACACCTCCCCTCTCCCAAGCTGGCACAACACCATATGCAAAAAATTCCCCTGGAACCACAGTTTCTACAGCGGAAAAAGTGAGTTGGAGATAGACATTCCGCTTCCCTGCCATTCAGGGACCCCTTCATAGGAGATTCACTACAGTCTTGAGCTACAGGAAACATTGGTAGTACTAGCAGCGTTAAACCACCTGGAATCAGCTCAAAAAAAAAAAAAAAACAGGTGTGGGGCTCACAGTCACAAACACAGGAATCTTGGTAGTTGCTCTGCGTTCCAGCCGATGGAGGCACCACATCAGAGAAACTAGCCAACATTGTCACATGGCAGGGTACATGGTCCACTTGTCTTCCAGACTCAAATTCCTAGCCAGCTTCACCACACAGCATGTTATTCTTGTTATGTCTTTCCAAAGTTAAGAGGCAACTGCAGGTCATCAATGACCTGCAAATGGAGCATCTGGCCCTACCTGACCCTAGTAGTGGAGAGATGATTCAACTAAGTTCTGGTGCTGATATTCTTTTCCAGATCATAAAGCAACTGCAGGTCATCAATTATTTGCAGAGAAAACATCTGACCCCACCCAATCCCAGTTGCTAGCAGTGACTCCACCAAGCGCCTGTGTTCTGCTTAAACCTACCATAGCCTGAAAGGCAAGCCCAAGTTCACACATGTCTGTGAAACATAGCCTCTGACCCTGCCCACTATGTGTGGTTGAGTAGCAACTCCAGAGACCTCACCCAGACTTGGAGCCCATCACATGACTCCGCTTAACTGCAGATTCTGAATAATATAGTACCAGCCCGCCAAAGAAGACACATGTCTGATCAAAGGCTATTGCAAAACCCAGCCAGCAACCCTAACTGATGGCAGAGTTTAGCCAGTGGTCTCAATGGGACCACAAAGCACAGCCAGCATTACCATTCAACTTCAGAGCACAGGAAGCAAATAAGCCAAACTAGAGACCCTGACACCAAGGTCTGCCTGTCGAGGGCTGCTGGCAACTGGCCTATCCAGAATCCCAGGCTAGTCTAAATAGTAAAGGTCTATCACCACCAAAGAACACCTGCAAAGGCCAGAAGTGATCAATTCCTCAAATATGCCAAAAGAAGTGGTCAACTCCTCAAATGTGCAAGCATCAACATAAGGACACAAGGATTATGAAAAATCAGGGCACTATGATACCACCAAAAGAAACTAACAAAGTTCTAGGAACAAACCCAGAAGAAATTGAGATATATGAAATGGCTGACAAATAATTCAGAATAATCCTCTTTTAAAAGTTCAGGAAACTACAAAAAAAAAGGAAGCTAGAAAATTAAACAAAATGAGAATTTTAGCAAAAAAAAAGGATAAAATATAGAAATCCTATAGATAAAGAATATAATAAATGAATAGAAAAATTAAATTAAAAACTTCATCAGTAGACTTGATCAAGCAGAAGAAAGAATCAGTGAGATCAAACAGGACATTTGAAATTAGTCAATCAGAGAAGCTAAAAGAAAAAAATTAAGAAGGCCTATATAGGAATTACGAAGCACAATCAAGTGAACTAACTAATAGAATTTTCTGAATATGAAGTGAGAGACAAAAAGGTCTAGAAAGCATATTTAAGAAAATAAGGCCGAAAATTTTCCCAAATCTAAGAAAATATAACATCCACGTACAGGAAGTTTAGAGATTGCCAATCAAATTCAACACAAATAGGATTTCCCCAAGACAAGTCATAATCAAATTATCAAAAATCAAACACAAAGACTACTGAAAGCAGCAAAAGTTTAAAAAAAAAAACACTTTCAAGGGAGACAATACAGCTTTCAGCAGACTTCTCAGCAAAAACCCTATAGGCAGTAGAGAGTGGGATTATATATTCAAAGTGATAAGGGGACAAAAAGTGTTAACTGAGAATATTTTACACAGCAAAGCTGTTCTTCAGAAATGAGAGTTAAATAAACATTTTCCCAGACAAACACAACCTAAAAGAATTCATTACCACTGGGACTGCCTTAAAGGAATTTCTAAAGTGAGTTCTTCGAGCTGAAATGAAAGATTGCTAATGGAAAACAAAATGCATAGAAAAGTAAAAAAATGAATTGTATAAGTAACATAGCCATGTTTAGAGTTCTCTAATTCTATAAGGGTGTTGTGTAAAAAAAAGTATCCCTATAGCAGGGTTAAAAGACAAAATTATTTAAAAAAACAACTAAAGCAACAATACATCGTTAGGGCATACAAATTTTAAAAATAATGTAAATTTTTCCATCAAAATGATAAAAGGCAGAAGAGGAGGGAGTGAACATATGGTTTGTGTAGGTGATTAAAGGCAAGTATAGGCACTTCAACCAAGAAGATTCATGGATGGAAAGTAGCTCATTAAAAAAATGCTGAATATTATTAGTCATTAGCAAAATTCAAAATAGAACCACAGTGAGATACCACTAAGCACCCTAAAATTTTAAAAATATTAACCATAACAAGTGTTGTCAAAAATGTGGGGGAACTGAAACTCTCATACACTGCTAATGGGTGGGAATGTAAAATGATACAACCACTTTGGAAAACAATGTGACAATTCCTTTAAAAATTAAGTCTACATATCCCGTATGATCTTGTCAATCATTTCTAGGTATTTGCCCAAGAAAAAGGAAAGCATAAGCCTTTATAAAAGCCAGTACAGGAGTATTCATGGCAGTTTTATTTTCAATAGAAAAAAACTGGAAATAATCCAAATGTCCATTATAAATGGATAAGCAAAATGTGGTATAGTCATAAAGTGGAATTCTAGTTGGCAGTAAAAAAAAGAATAAAATATTGATACACATAACTACATGGATGAATATCAACATAATGTTCCTGAATGAAATAAGCCAGATGAAAAGTGAATGCATACTATATTATTCCATTTATGACATTGTAGAAAATGCAAACCAATCTAAAGTAAAATAAAACAGATCTTTGGTTACTTGGTAATAAACAGAAAAGAGAGGACATAAGGGAAGGATCATAAAAGAATACAAAAAAATGTTTGAGGTGGTGGATATATTCATTATCTTGATTGTGGTGATAATTTCACAGTTGCATACATGTATCAAATGCATCTCGGTATGTGTAATTTGTTGTATGTTACTATTATCTCAATCAAGCTGTAAAAGATAATAATAATAAATACTAAGGCCTAATAACAAAACAAAAAGTCATTTTGATCACCTGCCCTTCTGTCCTCCCAACTCCCCATGACTTATATTGGGAGCAGTAGCCACAAACTTGTCAAAGTCTCCGATGTGGAAAGCAGTATGTGAGGTAATTCTCTCAATTGTAATCCTCTCAATTGATTACTAGCTGTCTCTGTTCCCTTACAAGATTTCCCTGATACTCTTCTATGCCATCATTATATTTTATACACATCTGTGTGATAGGAGTCATCATTCTGAATTGCAATTGTTTTCTTATATGCCAAAGTTCATTGGGAATAATACACATAGTACCTTGCTCATCTTTATCTTCCCAGGTCTAGCATAATGCTTAGTTGAGAAATGTACCTCTAAATCAGGGAAAAAACTGCTATAATCTGTGTGGAGTTTTTCCTTGTAAGACGCTTACATTCTTATTGGGGAGTTTATAATTCTTAGAAAATGTTTCCCCAACCCCTTGGCCCTGTATAATACAAATTGTGCAAAAAATAATTTCAAAAGCTAAAAAATAAACTAAATCAAAATTTAAAGGGTTATATTTAAAACTCAGATTCAGGACTCTTTCACAGACCCTCAGCACAAAATAAAAAATTGACTTTTGACTGTGTTGATACCACAGTGTTCAAAACTCAACATGGTTTGAAAAACTCATATTTGACACCAGGTTTTTAAACAGTCATTCTTCCTCCCTGTGAAATGGCCTCAATTGGGTATCATTTTACCTTAATGAAGACAAAGAGAAGACAATTTTTTTAATCAGAAATTTGTTACAAGATATGGTTAAACTGTGGGAGATGAGGAACACAAGACTAACATGCTGCACAGCAGTTGGTAAGTAAAAGAAAAACACAACAAGAACTGAGGAAGAATCTCCAAAGAGAGCTGGGGAAGGGGTCATTGCTTATAAATGGAAAAGAGTGATTTGTCTCATTATCTGAAAGTGCATTTGCCATGTTAGTGCTATCTTTATTCAATTCAGCTCAATTCTTCAAGAGTCAGAATTTGTAAATAGGGAAAGAAAATTTTCATAGCATCCATAAAGGTAAATATCTTGGGCAAGGAGAGACTAATTTCTGAGAAGATCATTTTATACTTATTTTGTATGATAATATATTTTATAATTTTCAAAGCATTTTTACAGGATTAATTTCCAGCAATCTGTACCCTAAAGTCATGAGGAAGACAGGGCAGGTAAGTACCTCCATTCTACAGTGACTTGAAGAAGTTGAGGATCATGCCCAAGATCACACTGTAAGTTGGTGACTGAACTTGAGCTTGAAACAGATCTGATTCTCAAATCTGTACTCTTTCCACTGTCTTCCACTTTATTCTTGCTGACCTTCAAGAAATGTAAGGATGTCTTCTGAAAGAAAAATACCACTTGCCTAATACTCTTCAGCTTTTTGCCTTATCTCCTTTTCCTCTCCTTTTCTACCCAACTTCTAAAGGAATTCCTTGTGACACAGGCAGTTTTGTTATCCTCCACCTTCACCACTCAATAAAATTGCTCTCTTAAAAATCACCAGTAACTGCAAAATTCAATTGTGCCACCGTTCCTAAGTGTTTTACCCTGTTAAGTATAAGTCCATTTCTTTAAAAAATTCAACACCTACTAGATCACCAGCAGATAAAGGATTAGGAAAATAAAATTATTCCAAGACTTTCTAGTCTTTGAATAACAATAGTAAATTATTTTTCAAGAGCCTTTATAATAGTCTTGTCTTCTAGGCAAGTGCTGGATGATCTCATATATTTAGTCTCATTTTATTTTCATGATAATTCTGTGAGGCAGACATCTCCATCTCTATTTTACACCTGAGAAATGTCAGATTCTGAGAAACTGGAAAACCGTATCCAGTGTAACAAAGTTGATGAGTAGTCTTGATTGTAGCATTCATTCCTCCATATCATAACCACATCTCCCACCCATTAATCTGCTAGGAAATGAGATACTTGAAATAAATTCATTTTCCAGATAACTAAAGTTTACCAGTAAAACAAAAAATCGTATACAAAAGGGTTTTTTAATTACTTTTACAGATATCATGCCAAAAATATGTTCTTAAAGATTAGATACATGATTTAACATCTTCTTGAAATGACACAGTCATACTATGAATATCACTGGTATAGTCTATGCAATCATTTTATCCCTACTTCTTTGTATTTTTGCTTCCTCATTCAGAATTAGACTCTTATTAAGTCCAGTTGACATTTTGGCTTTTTCTAATGATGTCATACTACTTCTATTCTATACCAGTATTTCAAAAATAATCAACTAGAAAATAAAATAGCCAAAATATTAATAGCTTCTTGAAAAATACAAATCAAATCATTTTTGCATGAGAACATCGAGAGTACTATGTTTGCCTTTGGTTAGGGGTTACTTTGAGACATATTTTTTGTTTTTTATGTTTTGGGGGTGGTTTGCCTAATTGATGTTTGTTGGGGCATGATAATGGGTATCCCACTAAAAAAGGATTGCATGAACAAATACATTTGGAAAATGCTGCTTGATATTCCTTAGCCTTGGAGATTGACAAACATTTTAGTCTTTGCAAAAATACTAAATAAAATACTGTGAAAAATAAAATTTTTGTGAAAATACTAAATAAAATACTGTGAAAATACTCTAGTATTTCATACTTATTCTACATCTAAACAGATGAAGATGCATATATAAATTTAGCTATAGTTATAGATATTAGGATTTCTATCTTACTCTTCTCTTGGGAATAGAAGCCAACGGGTACTTACAGTCAATAAATGCTAGCTATGGATTTATACTAAATCACCACTGAATAATAGATATTTAAACAAATCATTTAAAATAATTGAAAACAGGATAAAAACCTCACTAACCACCATATTTTACCAGCTCACAACATTTTCACCATCTCATTCAACACTCACCATTATCATAATGATGCTGTGATTACCGTTACTATAAGCCTCAAGTTACATGAATAACTATAACAATATGGTAATAATACCAAATGAATTGGAATATTAGCTTTCCCATGGGACAACTTTTAAAATCTGATTTAAATTAAGTTCACAACTTTTTTTAATTTAATGTAAAAGACACAGTAGACAGGTGGCAGAACAAGGAAGGGAGATGCGATAGGGAAGAAAGATTTTGGCGCAAAGACCAACCATGCAGTTAGAGCATTAGGGATTTGAACAACATCATATCAGACAAGGAAGGGAGGCTGAAGACTGAGTCCAACTGTATAGCCAATGGCCCAATCAATCATGCCTATGACATGAAATCCCAGTTAAAACTCTGGACACCAAATCAGCCTGGTGAGCCTCCCTGGTTGGCAATACTTTTGAGTATTGTCATACGTTGAGGTATTGGGCGGAGGTAATAACGTTCAGGAGTCCACAGGGAAAGGACAACAGGAAGCCTTGTGTTTCAGTTCCTCCCGGACCTTACCCTATGCACCTCTCCTTGCAGCTGTTTCTGATTTATATCCTTTTGCTACAAGAAAACTGTAGTGACAAATACAGGCATACCTTGTTTTATTGTGCTTCACTTGATGTCGCTGCACAGATATTGCATCTTTTGCTAATTAAAGATGTGTGGCAACACTGTACAAAGCAAGACTATCGGTGCCCTTTTTCCAACAGCATATGCTCACTTTGTGTCTCTGTGTCACATAATGGTAGTTTTCACAATATTTCAAACTTTCCAATTATTATATCTATTATGCTGACCTGTGATCAGTCATTTTTGATATTTCTATTATACTTGTTTTGGAACACCACAAAACGTGCCATATAAGGTGGCAAACATAATTGTTAAATGCTATATGTGTTCTGACTGCTCTACAGACCAGCCACTCCTTCATTTTTCTGTTCTGGGGACTCACTTTACGTCAAAATCTAGAAGCCAGGCATGGTACCTCATGCCTGTAATCCCAGCAGTTTGGAAGGCCAAGGTGAAAGAATTGCCTGAGCCCATAGGTTTGAGACCAGCCTAGGCAACTTGGCAAGACCTTGTTTCTACAGTAAATCAAAAAATAAGCTAGGCGTGTTGGTGCACACCTGCAGTTCCAGCTACTTGGAAGGCTAAGGCGGAAGGATCACTTGAGCCCAGCAGGTCAAGGCCATGGTAGCTACGAATATGCCACTGCACTCCAGCCTGGGTGACAGAGTGAGACTCCAACTGGGAAAAAAACAAAGCTAGAAATGATAAAGCTTAGTGAGGAAATCATGTCAAAAGCTGAGATAGGCTAAAAACTAGGCCTCTTATGCTAAACAGTTGGCCAAGTTATGAATGCAAAAAGAAAGGAAAGTTCTTCAAGAAAATTGAAAGTGCTACTCCAGTGAACATGTGAATGATAAGAAAGTGAAACAGCCTTATTGCTGATAGAGGAAAGTTCTAGTGGTCTGGATAGAAGATCAAGCCAGCCACAACATTCCCTTAAGTCGAAGCCTAATCCAGAGTAAGGCCCTAGCTCTCTTCAATTCTGCGAAGGCTGAGAGAGGGAAGGAAGCTGCAGAAGAAAAGAGAAGTTAACAAGGTTGATTCATGAGGTTTAAGGAAAGAAGCCAACTTCATCACATAAAAGTGTAACGTAAAGCTGCAAGAGTTGATGTAGAAATACAGCAAGTTATCCAGAAGATTGAGCTAAGATCATTGATGAAGGTGGTGGCTACACTAAACCATAGATTTTCAGTGTAGATGAAACAGCTGTCTACTAGAAGAAAATGCCTTCTAGGACTTTCATAGCTAGGTGAAATGGCTGGCTTAAAAGCTTCAAAAGACAGGCTGACTTTTTTGTTAGGGGACCATGCAGCTGGTGACTTTAAGTTGAAGTCAGTACTCATTTACTGTTCTGAAAACCCTAGGACCTTAAAGGACTTTGTTATTAACTCTACCTATGCTATTTAAATAAAACAACAAAACCTGGATGACAGCACATCTGTTTATAGTAGAGTTTACTGAATATTTTAAGCTCATTGTTGAGGCCTACTTCTCAGAAAAAAAGATTCCTTTCAAAGTATCACTGCTATTTAGCAATGTACTTGGTTACCCAAGAGCTCTGACAGATATACACAGGAAGATTACTTTTGTTTTCACACCTGTTAACACAACATCCATTCTGCAGCTCATGGATCAACGAGTATTTTTAACTTTCAAATCTTGTTATTTAACAAATACATTTCATAAGACTACCATAGATAGTGACTCCTCTGGTGGACATGGGCAAAGTAAATTGAAAACCTCTCGGAACAAATTCACCATTCTAGAGACCATTAACAACATTCATGATTCATGGAAGGAAGTCAAAATACCAACATTAACAGGGGTCTGAAAGAAGCTGATTACAACTTTTGTGGATGACTTTGAGGGATTCAGGAGTTTAGTGGAGGAAGTAACTGCAGATGTAGTGGAAAGAGCAAGAGAACTAGAATTAGAAATGGAACCTGAAGATGTGATTGAATTGCTGTAATCTCATGATAAAATTTGAACAAATGTGGAGTTGCTTTTTATGGATGATCAAATAAAGTGGTTTCTTGGGATGTATTCCTGGTGAAGATGCTGTCAACATTGTTGAAATGACAATAAAATATTTATAATATTACAGAAACGTAGTTGATAAAAACAGTAGAAGCGTTTGAGAGGATTGACTTCAGTTTTGAAAGAAGTACTACTGTAGGTAAATGCTATCAAATATCACATGCTACAGAGAAATCCTTTGTGAAAGGAAGAGTCAATTGATGCAGCAAACTTCACTGATGTCTTATTTTAAGAATTACCCAACCTTCAGCAACCTTAAATAATATTTTGAAAGGAATCTGTTGCTTTGAGAAGTAGGTTTCAACAGTGGACTTAAAATATTCATTGAACTCTACTATGAACAGATGTGCTTTCATTCAGGATTTATTATTCTGCTTATACAACACAGGCCGAATAGACTTAGCATAATTCTTAAAGTTCCTTGGACTTTTGGAATAGTAAACAAGCATTGGTTTCAATTTATCTGATCGATCAGCAGCCATCAACATTGAGGCAAAACCCTCCATCAGCAAAAAATGATGACTTGCTGAAGTCTCAGACGATAGTTTGCATATTTAGCAATGAAGTAAAATTTAATCAAGGCATGTAGTTTGTTTTTTAGACATAATATTATTGTACAATGAGTAGACTCCAGTATAGTATAAGCATAACTTTTATATGCATTGGGAAACCAAAAAATTTTTGTGACTCATCTTATTGCAGTGGCCCCTAGATTAAAACCCAACATATCTTCAAGGTATGCCTATATAGCACTTTCCTGAGTTCTGTGAGTTTTTCTAGCAAATAATAGAATTTGATGAGGCAGTAGAAATCTACAATTTCTATCCAGTTTGTCAGAAGTCAGGGTGGCCTGAGAACCCCAAACTTGTGGCTAGCATTCAAAGTGAGAGAAGTCTTACATAGGACTGTGCGCTTAATCTTTGTGGTTTGGCCTAATTGAATACTTTGTGACAGAAGTCATTGCACCCACATAATAATCTCATGTGATTGGTGTATGTATTTATAGTCCTAGAAGCACTGAGGGTCACCAGCTGCCAAGTGAGTAAAGCCAGACTTCAACCGTGTCAGGTTTGGCTCCAAAGTCCACAGTGTTATCCCCTCCATGATGTTGCACCATGTGAACAACAACAATGAAAAAGCAAGTGTAGAGTCCTCTGTGTTTCTCACCTACATTTACTTGGAGAGCAATGTTTTTTAGCAATGAAATTTTACTGTATCTCTACACATCCTCCAACTCAACTTTTCATGGAAGCTGTGTTCTCTTCTTTTCGCATTTATATTTTATCAGTTTATGTGATATTTAAATAAATGATAACATTTCAGTTGCAACTAGCATAAACAGATTTGGGGGGAAACACAATGCTTTCTGTAAGCAGATATAGTGAAATGAGGAAAGCAAATGTGTCACAGCTTGCTGAAGACACATGATCATGTCTGACCATGAGTGTGCAGTACGTGCAGGCATCGTATTTATGGGCAGTGAGATTTACAAGGGAAATAAAAATCATACATGAAACAGGGGAAGATAGGTTAAGAGAGGTCCCAGGGTGTAAAAGAAAAAGTCTGCAACAGCCACGACCTTCTATGAATCCCTCCCACTAGCTCGCAACAGTATTTGGGCCTTTGGTGCTTCTTCACTATCCTACTCAGTAAAGCCCCCTTCCAAATTCACATTCACCCAGTGTTGCTCAAGAGCCTGTTATTTATTCATTTATGCACTATTCCATCCTCAAGCTCCACCATCTAGCCAATATTGTGCCAGGTGCTTTCATGCAGATCACTCTCATCAGACCCATTTGGTAAATAAGGCATTGCAGGGGGACTAAGGAACCTACTGAATTTTTGTCCTCTCATTTCCCATCTATTGTAACCCCTAAGATCACTGACTTCCTTAGCCATCGTGGATCTTAGCCAATTCCTTGATGTTATCACCAGCTCTCTAGAATCTTCAGGCCTCTACACTTTCATCTCACTGGCCTCGTCCAACCCAGGAGATGTCCTGGGTTCAAAGGGCAGCAAGGCAAGAAATCATTAGTTACCTGGACAAGCCTACTGCTGGTTTCTAGGTATTGAGCATTGCTGGAAAGACAGTCAGCATATCCAAGTAATCTGAATCATTCCCAAACTTCTCTGACTAAAAGAAATTATTTCTTCTGCTGAATTATCATAAAGTTTTAGAATTATCTTTTATAGCTTTTTTTGGCATTCTTTCACATACATTATCTTCCCTTTTAGACAAAAGTCTACTTGAAGCTACAGTCTTAACCATTCTTTCAACAAATATTTAGCTCATGTAGTTCCTCGTCTATTAGTATCAGTCTATTACTATCAATCATGTAAATGACATAAACATAGGGCTCTACAATTTCTTCTTACAAATTTACAAGCACTATCACATTATATCCTATTCTAGTCTCATTACAACCACCCCTTGAGTAAGTTTAGTGGATTGTGTTAGTGTTTAATGTATTTGCTGTCTCCCCCTAGATAATTATCCTTCTCTACCCCAGTGACGGTGGGCTTGTCTGGACAGCTTGCAGGGCCCCTCCCTCTATGAGTGAGGATCCTACACTTCAGCATCTTGAAACCAAGATTAGCCATGTGACCTGCTTTGGTCAATAAAATGTAGGCTGAAATGACATACTTCCAAGCAAAAACTTTAAAAATCAGTTCATAGATTCTCGCAGCTTTCTTTTCCTCTCTCACAAGACAGACAATATCCCAGTTTGTATCATGTCTGCATCATGTAGTGAAGTGGCATGGATCTGACCCCAAGCAGATCCACAAATGACACGTGGCTGAGCAAGAAGCAAACCTTTGTGTTTTTAAACCAACTAGAGTTGGGAGTTGTTACTATGGCATTGCCTAGTCTATTCAAATAAACATCAGGGATATTAACATTATGCTTATTTTTAAAATGAATAAATGAAAAGCCAATCTGATGTTACAGAGAAACAGAAAATTGGGCACTAAGTAGGTCATCACAGTTATTTATTAATGGCACTTCCAGATGTTGTCATCATCTAATATGTGACCTTGACTAGATTACCCGCAAGTACAGATGGGAATACTCATGCTTGCCAGTTTCTACTTTATCAATATGCTCTGAGAAGGGTTTAGGTAAAGATTTCTGAGAATTGTAGAAGAATTTTAACCACAAAATAGGCAGTGATTCCTCTGAAAAAGAAGTAAGTTTCCCATTATAATTCAAGTGGCATGTTTGCATCATTCTATCAATACAGGTATTAAAAAGCAGGTATGAGTTTCTGTGTAATAATGTGAAATTAAAGTGAATTTAGTTGCCCTTCTACTTTCCAGAATCGATACAAGCAGAGTCACTAGAGTGTTAATGATTTAGTTAAGCCTGCTATCCTCCTAGATCGCCCATTTTAAATTTTCCTTTTTTCTTGATTTATTCCTCAGGTGGTAAAATCAAACATAACTATCCAAAACAACTATCACTTAAGTTATTTGACTGAACAGAAAGCTAAATAAGACCAAAACCAGTATTCCTTTCTAAATTTCACAAGTGCACTACTTCATGCCCAGTATTATAACTGCTAGCAATGATGGCCAAAAACATCTTCTCTCCCAGACACTTGCAAGTTAACTTTTTTCTGAATCCAGAAAGATCTCCATTCATGTCTTCAGTCCCTGGCAGTGACCTTCATGTTTACAGAATAGAATAACTCCCTTTCAGGTGGCCAAACCGAGCTGCTGGACACACTATGGAATGAGCTCTAACCCTGACCTATACTGCATCCTATTTTGAGTTTTCTGTATGTGCTTCATATCCTTATTAACTGCTAATGGGATAGTTAAGTGGCATCTTGTTAAGTTCCCAGCCTACATTAATCCTAAGTTTACAATTTGGCACAAGTTGTCTTAGAATGTAATCATATTTAAATACAGAATTGCATTTCTGGAGGTCCAAAAAGGAAGGAAGAAAAGCAGACAAGACTTTTTAAAGGGTTATAAAATTCCTTGTACATGAATGCTATTCAAAGAGTAGGCTTTTATAGACTGTATGAGATAAAAAGAAATGGAGTAATTGTTTTCCATGAAACAAGGGCTTAATTCTCATGGGGAGAAATTCTTGACTAAAAGCAACTGGTACCTTTCCAAGTTCAATCTACTGCAAATATGCCCATTGGCTATTTTGCTGAACCTCAACTTTAACTTGTCCTCCATCCATTAAAGTTGATATTAATAAGATCTCAGGTTTTCAGTTTAGAGGTCACCGGGTATGTTTAAAAAAAACTCATAAGTACTGTTACTCTCCATGGCTGAAGTGATGTTATTGACACTATCTTTATTTCTAGACCTCTCTTTGTCTCAGTGATGGTGCAGCTCTTTAGCATACCTCTAAAGCTGTAGGCTTGGTGGTAATGATGATGATGGTTTTAATGGAATTTATAATCTCAGTTCTTCAGGAAAAAATTTATTTAGAAATATGGTTTTTATTACTATAGCAGACAGCCTCCACAGTGGTCTCCAACAATCTCTACCTCTTGGAATGTCTCTTAGGCCTCCTACGCATGTCTGTGTAGTCTCCCACATTGCTTTAAACACACTTATGTAACCAAGAGGATGTTGCAGAAACAATTGACTTCCAAGCTAGGTCATAATAGACATCACGGCTTCCATCTTGTTTTCTTAGATCACTCAATCTGAAAGAAGCCAACTGCCATGTAAAGAAAAAGTTTAACCCTAGAGAGAGGTCCGCATCGTGAAAATCCAAGGCCTCCTGATATTCTGACATCACACAACCTACCAAGGTTGAAACAAGAAGAAATTAAGACCCTAAATAGACCAATAACAACCCATGAAATTTACTGCATCATAAGAAAACTACCTACAAAAAAAAGCTCTAGACGAGACAGATTTCCAGAAAAATTCTACGAAACATACAAGGAGGAGCTGATACCAATCCTATTGAAAGTATTCCAGGCAATCTAGAAAAACAGAACTCATTTTATGAAGCTAACACCACACCCAAACCAGGTAAAGATCCAACAAAGAAATCAGGCCAATATCCCTGATAAACATAAATGCAAAAATTCTCAATGAGATTCTAGCAAAATTGGCTCCAACAACACATCTTAAAAAAATTATCCACCCTGACCAGTAGGCTTCATCCCCAGGATGCAGAGCTGGTTCAAAATCTGCAAGACCATAAATGAAATTCAATACAATAGCAGATGTAAAAACAAGAACCACATGACTATATCATTAGATGCAGAAAGGCTTTCAACAAAATCAAGCATCACTTCTTGATAAAAATTCCTGAACACCTAGGCATAGAAGGAATAGTCCTCAAAATAGCAAAAGCCATCTACGATAAACCCACAGTCAACATATTGCTAAATGGACAGAAATTGGAAGCATTTCCACTGAAAACCAGAACAAGACAAGGCTGCCCACTCTCATCCCTCTTGTTCTACATTGTGTTGGAAGTCCTAGCCAGAGCAATCAGACAAGAGAAGGAAATCAGGGGTGTCCAAAAAGGAAAAGAGGAAGTTAAGTTAACCCTCTTTGCTGATAACATGATCCTATATTTTGAAAATCCAAGAGAATCTGTCGAAAACTTCCTTGCGCTGGTAAAGGACTCTGGCAAAGTCTCAAAGTACAAAATCAATGCACAAAAGACATTTGCATTCTTATACACCAATAACAAACAGGCTGAGAACCAAATAAACAGCATAACCCCATTCAAAATAGCAACAAAAAAAATGAAGTACCTAGCATCTTCCTAACTAGAGAAGTGAAAGACCTTTACAACAAAAACTACAAAACACTGCTCAGATAAATCAAAGAAGACACAAACAAATGGAAAAATATTCCATGCTCATGGATTGGAAGAATCAACGTTGTTAAGATGTCTATCCTTCCCAAGGCAATCTACAGATTAAACACAACACCCATTAAATGACCCACGTCATTCTTCTCAGACCTGGAAATGACAATACATAAACTCATGGAAACATAAATGATCATGAATAGCCAAAACAATACTCAGCAAAAGAAACAAAATGGAAGGTATCATACTTCTGAGCTTTAAACTTTATTATAAGGTTACAATAATCAAAATAGCTTGGTATTGGTACAAGAATATGCATATAGACCAATGGAACAGGATAGAGATTCTGGAAGCAAAACCTCAATTTCTCAACCAACTCATCTTGGACAAAACCTCCACAATCACTGGGGAGAGGAGAACCTATTCGGTAAATGGTGCTGGGAAAACTGACTGACCACATGTTGAAGAATAAAACAGGACCCCTACCTATCACTATACACAAAAATCAACTCAAAATGGATCAAAGACTTAAACATAAAACCTCAGACTATAAGAATCTTAAAAAACGCAGGAGACACTCTTATGGAAATTGGAACTGGTAATCAATTCCTGATTAAAACCCCACGTGCCCATGCCATAAGAGATAAGATAGAAAAGTGGGACCTCATTAAACTGAAAAACTTCTGCAAAGCAAAATAAACTATTAAGAGAGTAGGGAGATAGCACACAGAATGGGAAAAAATATTTGCCAACTGTATATCTGACAAAGGCCTAACATCTACATCGACAAGGAACTCAAACGTGCCAAAAAGAAAAAAAAAACAGTCCCTTACAATGTGGGCAAAAGATATGAATAGATACTTCTCAAAGGAAGACATACAAGCAGCCAATAGATACATGAAAAAATGCTCAGCCTCACTAGTTATCAAAGAAATGCAAATTAAAACCACACTGAGATATCACCTAACTCCAGTCAGGATGGTCATCATCAATAACTCAAAAAACAACAGATGCTGGAGAGGATGCGGCGAAAAGGGAACACTTCTATACTGATGGTGGGAGTGTAAACTAGTACAGCCTCTGTGGGAAACAGTGTGGCAATTCCTAAAAGATCTAAAAATTGACCTCCCATATGACCCCACAATCCCCCTACTGAGAATATAACCAGAGGAACTCAAATCACTCTATGAAAAAGATGTCTGCACACACATGTTTATTGCAGCATTATTCACAATATAGCAAAAGCATGGAACCAACCATGCTGCCCATCGATAGAGGACAGGGCAAAAAAAAGTGGTACATATACATGATGGAATATTATGCAGCCATAAAGAAGGACAAAATTATGAACTTTGCAGCAACTTGGATAGACTTAGAGGTTACAATACTGAGTGATCTATCACAGAAACAAAGAACCAAGCATCACATGTTCTCACTCATAAGCAGACCTTGAACAACTATCATAAAACTATAAGAAAGGGATTGGCAGTAGTGGGAAACTACTGGGGGGGGGCACACCTCATCAACAAGGGTACCTGCATAATGAACATTTGTATACCTAACCCTGAATTGTACACCACATATTTAAAATAAATAAATTTTTTTAAGTGGGAAAAAGATATGAATAGACATTACTCAAAAGAAGACATACAAGCAACCAACAGATACATGAAAAAATGCTCAGTCTCTCTAATCATCAAAGAAATGCAAATCAAAACCACAATGAGATAACACCTAACTCTGATAAGAATGACCATAATTAATAACAAAAAATAACAGATGGTGGAGAGGGTGCAGAGAAAAGGGAATGCTTCTTCACTATTGGAAGGAATGTAAACTAGTACAATCTCTATGGAAAACAGGTTGGCAATTTTTAAAACATCTAAAAATCGACCTTCCATATGACCCAGGAATCCCCCTTCTGGGAATATACCCAGAGAAATTCAAATCATTCTACAAAAAAGATACCGGTGCAAGCATGTCTTTTGCAACATTATTCACAATAGCAAAACATGGAACCAACCATGTTGCCCATCAAAGGTGGATTGTATTAAAAAAGAAATTTGGTCCATATACATGATGGAATATTACACAGCCATAAAGAAGAACAAAATTATGGACTTTGCAGCAATTTGGATGGATTTAGAGTCTATAACACTCGGTGACCTATCACAGAAACAAATAACTGAGTACCACATGTTTTCACTCATAAGTGGACACTGAACATTTATCATAATACTACATGAAAGATATTATAGTTGGGTCACTGCCAGGGAAGGGAATGGGGAGGACACATAATATTAATAAGGGTGCCCAATCCCAAACCAGGCAAAGTGAAGACCAGTAGGAGGCCCAAACTTAGCCTGTACAAGGACCACTTACGTACCTAACCCTGAATTATACCTCACATCGTTAAAATAAATAAATATATACAAACAGGAAAAAGAAAGAAAAGAGAATCTAAGGCCTCCTATATGAGATAACTGCTTGTTTTAAATCACTAGGTCTGGGGGTAATTTGTTATACAGCAATAAAAAACTAATACAATTACCAATATAAAGATGATAGGCCAGAGGAGAAACACAATATTTGACCGAGTTAACACCCCAGACAAAATTATTGCTGGAGGAGAGCCCTATGTGTTCCCTTTCCTGATTACTAGTATCATCTAATTTTTTAGCACTTTAACAAAGTTTCTGAGTTTCTGCCCTAAATCTATCAAAATAAGTAGAAAATTGAGTTGCAAGGACAAAGTTAAAATGTTGATAATGTTAAGTGTTAAAAAGAAAAGACACAAAATCAAGCTTAAATTGTTCTTAGTCCAATTGGTATATGAAAACTTTCCAAAGCATAATGTATTTGCAAAGACCACAAATCAAAAATGAATATTCAATTTGTACTTCAAAAGATATTTGATCCTTTATCTTAATTTTACCAGGTGAAGCCAAAGCTGGACTCTGCTTTCATCTTATTCCATATAGCTAAGCAAAAGAAAAGAGCCAGATACATGTTCCATGAACAAGAACTCTATACAGAAGTATATTTATTTTCCTTACTGAAGAATAAATTGGAAATTTTTAGATTTAAGAAAATTCTAAGAAGTCTCTACAAAAATCCCAAGGCCTAGAATTCAACTAAACACTAGTCCTCTTTGTTAGTCCCACTTATTAGTCCTGGTTTGTCATTTCTACTCCCAAACCTCCTTGGTGTTTGTGGCTCAAATCGTCCAGACCTTAGTCTTTCTTTTCCCAGATTCTACACCATGAAGAAGGTGGAAGAATATGAGAGGCAGCTGAAGTTCCAGGACCCAGCCTTTAGAAGTTTCCCAGTGTTGACATTCCCCAGGATTCTATTCTGAGACTTTTATGTCTTCTTTTTTACATGCCTTCCTGTTGGTGTCTCAGTTTCAATCCTGTCTCTTCACATTCTACTCTAGTGGTTCTTAAACTCTTCAGGGCAAAATGCTCCTTTGAGAATTTCAAGAAAGCTTGGAATTACTATCCCCCACTCCCCAAAAATGCATATATATTTTTAAAATTTTATACAAAGAAGGTTCACTGAAGGCCATATGTATACCCCCTGTGAATGTAGCTTAAAAACCTCAGCAATACAAGGGGGAACCTGCCCAAAAACTGGAATTATCTTTTGGAGAGTGAGCCCCTTGTATACTCAGAATTTGTTCCTCCACATCAAATGGTCAACCAAAGTTTTTATCTGGAAGTCTTGAAAAGGTAGCATCACAATTTGTGGAAGAAACGTCCCAAGTTGCAGCAACAGGTGACTGGCTTTCCACCATGACTGCATCTGCCCACACCATGCTGAGTGTTCAGCTGGTTTTGACCCAAAGACGTATGACCTCCATGCCAATCTCGCCCCAAGCAACTTTTTTTGTTTTTGTTTTTCCAAATGAAAAAAGTCCTCAAAGGACAACTACTTGCTGATGGAGAAGAGGTGAAAAAAAAAACAGCAGAACTAAAAGGCATCATTGGTGAGTTCAAAAACTGTTTTGAGCGGTGGAAAAAACGCCTCCATCGGTGTATTGCATCAAATGGAGAGTACTTTGAAGATGACTAAAGTTTAAACATGTAAGAATAAGTACAAAATTTTTTTATAAATAAATTATTGGTTTTGGGGGGGTCCCTGCTTGTATATGTTTTCCCTGGATGATCTTAATTAATGTCATAGCTTCAATCCAAGCCTATATTTCTAGCCCACACACCTCTCCTAAATCTATCTCCAACAACCCACTAGACATTTTAACTTAGAAGTGCCATTCTCACTTCAAACTACAAAATCTCTACGTCTTGTATTCTCTGTTCAATTAA
The DNA here is from genome assembly GCA_963574415.1 of Tarsius wallacei. Taxonomy (NCBI): domain Eukaryota; kingdom Metazoa; phylum Chordata; class Mammalia; order Primates; family Tarsiidae; genus Tarsius; species Tarsius wallacei. Next base: position 13,960 of record CAUYQG010167747.1, on the reverse strand, counting down.
TGAGATAAACATTTATTCAACTGCCCAAACCAGAAAACTGGGAGTTATCCTAGACTTTTTTACTTTCTTCATTCTCCACAGACAATCTACTACTAGCTGGCTCTGCCTTCTCAAATCCACCCTCTTCTCTCAATCTCAACTTCCCCAGTTTATAGTAGTAGCTTTCTAACTGCTCTTTCTGCCTCCAAGAAGAAAGCCTACCTTCCTTCAACTGATTTTAAAATTACCTGCAAATCAGTCTGAATCCTAAACTATTATATTTTTAATTAATTAAATTAATTTTTTAATTGACAAACATTTCATATATTTGTTGTGTACAACAGGATGTTTTAAAATATGCATAATTGCAGAATGGCTAATTGGAGCTAATTAACATATGCATTGCCTCATATACTTATTTTTTGTGTCGAGAACACTTAAGATCTAAACTATAAGTTTTGGGGGGTTTTTTGAGTTGGAGTCTCTCACTCTGTTTCCCAGGCTGGAGTGCAGTGGCACACTCATGGCCACTGCAGCCTCAACCTGCTAGGCTCAGATGATCCTCCTGCCTCAGCCTTCCAAGTAGCTAGAGCTACAGGCACGCACCACTACACCCAGCAATTTTTTTTTTTTTAATTGTAGAGATGAGGGCTCGCCAAGTTGCCCAGGCTGGTCTCAAACCCATGGCTCAGACAATCCTTTCACCTCAGCCTCCTCAAAGTGCTGGGATTATAGACGTGAGCCACCGTGCCCAACCTAAACTCTTATTTTAACACAAAATGTAACTGTGTCCCCCATCACTCCCAAGATAATTACCTTCAATGGATTCCCATTTGTTTTAGAATAAAATTAAAATGTCAGAATGGAATGCCCTCCCATACTCTCAAAGTAACACTTAATATTGCCCTAACATGTTATTTTTTCTCTTCCCTACTGCAATGTAAGGTGCTCTTAAAAATAACTTCTATTAACTTTAAACTTTTTTAAACAAAAGTATTCATTGTAACTTGTGACACAACACAAACAAAATAAAAAGAATGATTTTCTCCTCACCCCCCTCGCCCCACATACAGGGGTGCTCATCAACATCCTAAGTATCTACTTGTTCATGTTGTACTTGTTCACATATGCATCTTGCATTTGACACAGTGTCTCCACATTGTAGGTTCCCAATAAATATTTTCTAATGAAGTGTTTAAGTCATGTGGGATCAAGGCGATTCTAAATCTGAAGGAGGGTCTCCATTTGTCCTAAGCCCTTGCTTTTCCAAGCATGGTCTGTGGGTCAGCAGCCCCAGCATCTCCTGGAAGCTGCTGTTTTCAGCTCCACCCAGGCCTACAGATTCACAAGGTCTCCAAGGGATAGGAAAGCACATTAAAGTTTAAGAAGCACTCTGAAGCAGCCATCTTTGTAAAAAGACACCAATGAAAGTGATCTCCTAAAGACATAGGGCAGATGTAGCAAAAGGACATCTAAATATCAAATTAGCTTATGTCTTTGGGTACTAAATATAATGTTTGTGGTTTTGTTATTGAGTAAAAACACTGCATTCTCTGATAACTCTTTCAATTTGGAGTTTTTCAGTGAAAGCTAGTCTTGAGTATTAAATAGACTATGTGGCTCTCGCAGGGTGCACAGCCACTAAAAGCGGGCACCATCAGCATTTGCTTTTATCAAGGAAATAGGTCTCTCTCCATTAATGCAATTGAAATTTAACCTTGAAACCATCAACACTATAAGGAGGACCCACTTCAGAGCAATTATTAATACACGTATTTTTAACATACAGGCAGTAAGGCAAAATGGAAAACATGGCATTCAAGAGTTTGGTTTTGGGGTCCGTCATTGTGTAAACCGAAATAATTTTTCAAACCTGAGATCCCATGTCTACATCTGTAAAATGTGAATGAGAATCTTTTCTTCATAAAGTTATTGTGACAATAATACATTCACAGTTCCTGGCACATAAGAAGCACCTGATAAAAGGTAGCTATTCATAAATATGATTATTTTATTTTATATTCTCAGAATCTGCACTAGCTCCTTTAAACCCTGTTCCTAACCTCAGAGAACAGCTTTCTCTAATAAATCACCAGAATTTAATCTAAGCACCAATTCTGTAAAGATTTTGATACCCACTTCCACTTCCTTCTCTCCCACACCCATCTCTTTTGATGTTTACTATGCCCTGTAAACATTTCTGTCATCACAGCACTTAGTCTTTATTAGTACTTCTTTTTCAACATGTCTTTCTCCTCTCTTTATGCAGTCTACCCTCTAAAATCAGGACAGATTGTTTCTTTGGAGAAGCCCCTGCTTCTGACCCAATTCCTGACAAACTTACTAAGTAGTCAATAAGTTAATGAATAAATATCAGACCTTCCAGAAACTTCCTTTGGCACTGTTCAGCAACTTCCTATTGCTCTGTCTTTGGTGGAAAATCATTACCAAATTCTGTTTTTCTCCCGTGACAACCTCTTCAGAAATTCTCTACCCTCACCTCCTTCCCCCATGCACCCCACCCCAACTCACACACAGAGCTCCCTCTTTAATTTTGTCATCTCTATTGTTCTTTTCTTCCAACAGAGTCAAAATTCTTCTATTGCAAGGAAGAAGGAGAGGCTGTCTTTGGCTTAAGTACAACATTCAGTATACCCAAGTCAGAAATAAAGCTAATAGAGGAAAATCTCTGCATAAGATTCTTTGTACTTGAGTTTCCCACCATGGACACCTGAGTCTTGTTTGTAAGAGACATATTAAATCCAAGCAATTTATTTCGTCTTTCAGAAAAGAAACAAACAGATTTGGGGGTGGGGAGGACTGTTGCTCCATTTCTTTCTTTCTCTCTCTCTCTCCTCCTCCTCACTCCACCCCATTAGATTATTCAAGTGATCCTACAATGGATTTAATTACTTCTTTAATAGTCTGCATGATGATATTTCCTCACAAGGGGAAAAAGGATGGTGATTATATATGTTAAGAATGCAACATTTAAATAGAAAAACAGAATTTTGCCTCATGAGTGGTATTAGTTGCTCTGGAGGCACATGAAGTAAAAATAGGTTTCTAGAGGTTCCTTGCTCAATTTTAGAAACACCTGCAGGCCCTTGGGGAAGATCATCTTTTAATGTGCTTCATCGAAAACCATTTTTGGTTTAATTTTTTTTTTAACTCCTGTGTTTTAATTTACCTGTTCTTAAGCTGAATCAAATGAAGTATTGGTAGTAGAAATTAGAGCAATGCCAAATTCTACCTTAATTCCCTAGAGATTTTTTTAAATTAAATCAAGATTAGATAGACTTTTGTTCTTATTTTTTACAGTCACATGAAACAAATTAGCTACTTCTAAGATAGTTTTGGACCAGATTTAAAAATGTGAAAAGTCTTCTATAATTCTGAGCATTTTGTTTAGTTACTTTTTTGGGCAACATTTTAGAATTTTATAGCATCTTTAAAATTTCTGTGACACCAATTTCACTTTCTTTTTAGTCATGATTTTTTTTTTAATTTGATGGCAGTTCTTACTTGGAAGAATCTATATCATTCCCAGTCATTCTTTCATTTTCAAATATTCTTGGGATTATAGTAAAATTGTCAGATTTAGCAAATAAAAGTGTAGACTGCCCAGTTCAATTAGAATTTTAGATAAACAGCAAAGAATTCTTTAGTGTAAGTATGGTCCCTGCAATATTTGGGATATATTTGTACCAAAAATTATTCAGGAGCTTGAAAAAATAGAAATGTATCCTTTCATAGTCTGGGAAGCCAGAAGTCTGAAATAACTCAGTCAGCGGGGTCATGCTTACTCCAAAGGCTCTAGGGGAGCATCCTTTCTTGTTTCTTCCAGCTTCCAGTGGTTCAGGCATGCTTGGCATGTGACCACAGAACTCTAATCTCTGCTTCGGTCTTCACATGATGTCCTTCTCTGGGTCTCAGATCTCCCTCGGCCTTTACAAGGACATCTGTCATTGGATTAAGGCCTACCCAGTTAATACAGGATGAGCTCATCTCAAGATTCTTTACTTAATTGCATCTGCAAAGAACCGTTTTTCCAAATAAAGTAACATTCGTGGGATCTGGGTATTTAGGACATGAACATAACTTTTGAGGGGCCACCACCCAACCTACAACAGAAGAGAAAGGGTAAAACTTAAGCATTATCTGAGGTTGATAAATTCATGGCTTAGGTGTAACATGCAGTACATCCAAGTCAGAATTAACACCAGTGGAGCCTAATCTGGGTAAGAGTTATTGGTTTGGGGTTTTTTGTTGTTGTTGTTGTTGTTGTTTCATTTTTGGGGGGGAGTTGAGTTGGAGTCTCACTCTATCGCCCAGGCTGGAGTGCAGTGGCACACTCACTGCCACTCCAGAGTCTACCTGCTGGGCTCTGGCGATCCTTCTGCCTCAGCCTTCCAAGTCCCCAGAACAACAGGCATGCGCTACCATACCCGGCTACTTTTTGATTTATTGTAGAGACACGGTCTCGCCAAGTTGCCCAGGCTAGTCTCAAACCTGTAGGCTCAGGCAATCCACTCACCTTGGCCACCAAAGTGCTGAGATTACAAGCTGAGCCACTGAGCCTGGTTTGTTGTTGTTGTTTTTTTTAAACCCGGTTTTCCCACTAAGGGCACCAGCTTCTTATTTGTAAGAGAATATAAAGTGCACTTAACTTATTTATTCACTCGTCCATAGACATTTATTGAACTCCTTTTATGTGCCAGAGTCTGTGAACCAAGAGAAAGCCAAACAAACTGCCTTCCCAAGGATTATTTTCTAATGAAAGGTGACAATTAAACAATCAATCAAAAAATAAACAAATAGGATTATTAGGATAACTTAATAACTGCTGTGACAGAAATTAATAAGATAATGCAATGAAGAGTAACTGGGAACAAGACAAGTGTCTTTAAAAAGGACAATCAGGAAAGATTCTCAGAATAGATGATATTTGTTTTCAAGGCTGAACGATGAGGGTGAGCCAGCCATGCCAAGGTCTTAGTGAAAAGCTTTCCAAAAGAATGAGGGGAAAAAGTTCTGAGGTGGGCAAGGGATCACTGCATTCTAGAAAAATGTGGAGGCCAGAGTGGCCAGAACATAGTGACTGGATGAAAGCAGGGTACACGGACAAAAGCATGGTACAAGGACAAAATGACGGACAAAGCATGGTACAGACCTAGTAGTAGGTCTTAGGGCTCATGGTGTAGAGTATGAATTTTACTGTATGGAATGGGAAGATGCCAAAGGACTTTTAAAAAAGAAGTGATGATTTGGCTTATATTTTATAAATTAGTGGCTTCTGTGTGAGAGATGGCTTGGTGGGGCAAGAATGGAAGCATGCACACCAGTTAGGAGGTTCTTATAATAGACCAGACAAGGGTTGATGGTGTTTTAGCCTACGGTATTGTAAGGAATATGGAGACTAATGGAAACCATTTGGAAGTTGGACTGCCAAAACTTAATTACGCTAATGGTGAGAGAGGGAAGATAATCTGGGCCTCACAGAGGATGAGCATATTACTATAGATATCTCTATAAGTAGAAAAACACATACAAAGAAAACATCTATTGCTTCTCCTGAAAGACATGATATCACAAATGTTAAGGAAAAGACTAGCTCACATAGAAATATTCAAGAGTTGCTGAATATTTGATGGCTCACATCTGTAATCCCAGCACTTTGGGAGGCTGAGGCAGGAGGATGGCTTGAAGTCAGAAGTTCAAGATTAGCCTGGGCTACATAGTGAGACCTCGTCTCTAAACACATACACACACACACACAGACACACATTAGCCAGGCACGGTGACACATGCCTGCAGTCTCAGCTATTCAGGAGGCTGAGTTGAAGGATTACTTGAGCCCAGGAGCTCAAGGTTGCAGTGAACAGTAATTGTGCCACTGCACTCCAGCCTGGGTGACATAGGGAGACCCTGTTTTTAAAAAAAAATGCTGAAATTTCCAGAGATACAGTATTAATTCTTTTCTCAGTTTTGAATTTGGTGTAACAATCAGAATGAGAAAAAGTTCATTTCCGATTGTTCCAGAAAGGGGAACTATTAGATAAAGTAACTTGATAGCAGGAAACGAGTGTCCCTTAAACTAATGTACACCCAAATTAGTTGCGGAAGTAAGGCAAAGAGATATTTAGGAATGCTTCGGCAAAATGAAACCATTTTGCTCAACCCCTTCTGTTTCAGGGGAAGCGGCTTGAAATAGCTAAATCTTTTCAAATGAATAATTTATGAAAGCTCCAGTACCCTTTGAATAACATAATTTAAGCTGAAGCCATTACAGCAAAAAAGGAAAAAGAACTCCCTTCAGCTTCTTCTAATTCCAACATAAATTAGCACAGAGTTTTGATTTAAGATAACCCGATAATCATTTTGTTTCATTGCACCAATCTCAGTTATATCTCTCCTTACGCAAAGTACTACATAGAAATCAGAGTTCAACGTAGCTTAGCTTGAACAAACTCATCTAAGCCAAGACCTGGCTTAAGTCCATTTTAAAAATAAATTTTATCATGCATTGATACATTTCTAAAACACTTCTGATTGTAGATCAATCGAAAAAACTCAAGTACAAACAAGAATTGAAGCTGACAAACCACACAAAAAACCCAAGCTGATTATCATTTTTATTTACTGGGTCAAAAAGGTCCTCTTTTATGTCTCTGACATTCTTATTTAAAAGCTTGTGTTCTGGTTAATATATTGGAGTTACATAAATACAGCATCATCATTGATTTCATATTCTCTTAACTTGGCTACATCTAAGAAATAAGTAGAACAAAGCCAGGCTAAAGTAGTCTTTCCATCCTCTAATAAATAAAGAAAATCATACCAAAAATAATACAGCAATCAGTCATCTGGTGACCGCTTTGATAATCCTCTTCCTAAGTGCATTTAAAGCTCTCATTCTCAACACCTCACATAATTCATATGGGTTTAAGCAGGTTTTTTTAGCAATGCTATCTCTATCCCTGGAACTTATTTCTATTATTATACTTAAAATATTGTATAAAATTAAATTTGTGTACATGTATTTTTATCTGCCTGGGTTATTTAAATTCTTTAAGGTACAGATTATTTTATTCATCTCTTTATCCCCCGTATCTTGCAAATGGCACACTCACAATCATTTGTGAATTGAAGAGCTGGCCCTATATTTTTAGGAAGAAAGAGAAGGTGGGAAAAGAAATGAACGCTGGAATAAAGTTCCTAAAGGAGACCGAGGAAGGCTATATAAGGTATATAGACATACATATGTGTATAATAAAACTTATTTCTAGACCATTTTCTGAGTGTTTATTGGTAGGCTATTGTTTTTTTTTGTGCAGTTTTTATTTTTTATGGTGTGCTCTTCCTACATTAAGGTTATTAGTGTTGGTTTTCCTGAGACTAAAGACTCATTCATCCCTCAGAACTTCTAAACTCAGTTTCTAAACTCTTCATTCTCTCCATCAGACTGGGCATGCAGCCAGGCTCTGCCCCATCCGTTTCATCTGATCAGGCCACATCCTCTGCAAGGATACATGTCAATGTTATTTTGTAGTAAATAATCCATAACTTACAACCAAGTTTTTAGCAGGGGTTCCCCTAGAAGAGTGGTGCCATTGACCCTCCATGAGACTGTCTTTTCTTCTTTATTCTCACGTTTTTAGGAGCAAGTCAACCTAGCAGAATAGTAAATAAATGCTGAAAAAGAAGAAACCTATTTTAAACCTAAGCTTCTTGACCAGGACTTTGCTACAAACCTCTATTCAGACCTCTCACAAACTTGGGACTCTACCCTTTTTTCATTTGCAGGTAAAAACTACAAAAGGCAAGGCCCTTATAATCGAGGGGCAGTAAAGGATGAGGCAGCCCTCCATTCCACTGAAATTTAGACACAGAAGCTCTTAAATGAAAGAATCTGGAAATTAAAACCTTGGTCTATTATCCACCCTAAGAATGTAATCTCACCAACCCACACTGCCTCTCTAAACGCTTGATTTAGTCTGCTTTCTACTTCCACACCTTCTAATTGTGGAATTTCCTTTCATTTTAATTCTCCTCCGGGCCATACTCTGATTAAACTAACACATATGGTTTCTAGGATTTTGAAACACAGCTCCCCCCAGCTAGAAGCTACTTATAGAGTAAACCAGCCAGCCCTCTTCAGTTTTCCCTGCCAGAAATAGATAGGGCAGTACTCTGGTAGGCAATTAATTGACCCAGACTCCCTTGCATTCTCTCTTCGATGTGAAGACAAGACACAATCCTCCTCTGGCAACTGAAGGCTGGATATCAATTTACCACTAGCTCAGCACATTCCAAGTTAATGTACTTAGCTTTTTAGAGCCTAGCACAATGTTAACATATTATTTACATCTCAAAGATAATCTTTCTTTCCAAAACTTAACTGAAACTCTTGCTTTTTTTTATTTTAAAAGAAAAAGCATTGATTGCTGCTTAAGTAAGATTTATGGAACATAGGCTTTTCAGGTTGACACCTTACTGTCTCAGAGAAATGGCAGCTGGCAGGAAGGTGCAAGAATCGGGAGACTGGCATGTCCATGCTAATAGCAAAACCACTGGCACTGGCACTGGACTTCTAGTCTCTTGGACATACAGGCTTTTCCTTACTTCTGCCTTTCCCCCAATAAGCCCAGAACTCAGAAAAGTTATTTGCTTTCTATTTCCTTCCTTATCTGTGTCAGTTGGTAGTTTTAGAAAGTCTGAAACTTTTCCATATCCAAATAAAGTGGCAAGGATATTTTAGCTATCACTTCAGCTATTGTTTTATTTTGTGAATACATGTCCCTACATGTTCATCGACATACCCACTCTTTTTCTTATGGTATTTTATTGAGCACCTACTACTATGTGTCAGGCACTGAGTATATACCAGAGAATAAGAAAAAGTCCTTGCTTTTAGCTCTCAAGGAGCTTCTGTTCTAGAAGTCATGTATATGTGATCATTTCATGTATAGTTCTATAAAGAAAATAAGTTAAGGAATATGATGAAGCAGGACTGGGGCCCACTTTTGTAGATTGGAGTTGGTATCTGGATGACAAAACGGACTGGCAATGACAACATCAGGAGCAGAGCATTCTAAACAAAAGGAACGGCAAGTTCAGCAGGCCCAGGTCACAGCGTGACTTAGAGCCTGGTTGTTGAGCAGGAAGAAAGTCATTGTGCAAAAAGGTAGAATGAGATGAGGTGGAAGAAGAGGCAAAAGCCAGAACATAGAAACCCTTCAGGCTTAATTAAGAATTTGGATTTTATTCAAATGGAAGAGGGAAGGACCTCTAAAGTGACTTATGATTTTTAAATAACATTTTAACTGTTACGTGGATAATGGATGGTAGGAGTCAAGGCAAGGAAACAGAGAGGCCACTTATAGAGATCATGGTGAAGGGTCCACATGAAAGATGGTGGTGGCTTGTCCAAATGGAAAATGAAAGGGTGAAAAAAAGTAGATAGATTTGATTTTTTTTTTTTTTTGGCAGTAGAGTGGTCTAAACTTACTGATGAACTGTGTACAGGGAGTGAATAAAAAAGAGGAATCAAGTAATCATTTATTTGAGATGACTATGACTTGTATTTGACTAAGAATGGAATTTATTTGAAAAATTAGGAGGCATAGTATAAACATATTAAATGTGAGATTCCTGCTAGAGATTCAAGTGGAAAAGTCGAGTAAGCAATTTGATATTCAGGTATGGATCTCCAAACAGTGGTAGGAAATTTCTACAAAGTCAAGATAGGGCACAATTTCACTGTGGAGAATATCTGCCTAAAGCAACTCATTTATTCATTTATTCAACCAACATCTAACACCTACTGTGCACCTGATACCATTCTATCTGATAGAATAATAAGATTCTCGCTCATGAAAGTTGCCATCTTATTTTATTTTAATGGGAGAGAGACAAATATTGTGAGATGACACAAATAATAAACAAGGAAACAAATTAACATGAATATGCCAATTAATGATGACTCTTATGATAAAAATAAATAGAAGACACTTTATAAAGATGACTTTATAAGCATGTTCATTTTATGTGATTATACCTTAATTTTGGCATACACAGTTGGGGGGTGGTGTGGAAGAAGGACTGATTTTTTGGCAATAGAAGAATTGGCAGTCTGTTCAGAGCTATCTGGTGTGGGCTTTCCGGAGAAACAGAGTTGCTCAAAACTGAGAATTCAGAAATGTATTTACAAGCAGAAGAAGTAAAAGAAAAAAAGTATTCTGCAATAGTCTAAATTCGCCTAACAAGATTTTCAGCGCTCTTTTTCGAGTAAGAGTTTATGCCCCCTCCCCTCCCCATCTCTTCAGCTTTTTCTGCTTCCAGACAAAGAAACTAAAACAATGAAGCATTTTTATCTGCTTTTATAACCTGATTCTATGTGAAACTACCCAGAGGGAATTTCCATTCTTTTTTGCCTTAAAATTCACTGGTATTGCTTCTCTCTAGTTTACCTCTCTCTCTCCTTGATGTTCAATTTTCTTCTCTGTGACTAGTTGTATTGAGTTATCTCTATCCCTGAGAGAGGGACAAAGGTCAGTGCTAAAATAGTTGAGTCTGTGTGTGAAAGAAGTCATAAAAGGTCTCAAATCAACCTTGGCAGCTGTTTTTCCAAAGTCAAAGAAGAAAGTGAGAGGAAAACCAATAATCTGGAAGTTGATACAAATCTGATCCTAGCATTTCATCTATCTCAGAAAGAACTATATAGTTGAGTACTGGAACATTGGGACTTTGAAATCACATTTTTACTATAGGCTTAAAACGGAAGAGTAACATTCTAAAACATATAACAAAGAAAGCTTTACTGTGAGATTTCTATCTGACTTACAATAATATTATTATAAAACAACAAATTTCATATCAGAAAAGGCTAATAAATGATGATCCACCTCCAGAGTTAAGTTGCAAACAATCTTCATCTCGCTGTCATGTAAACTATATACAATGAATTCAAAAATAAAAACTGCTCTGACATTACTAATTCTCTGAACTCTCCCCCCTGGCCAAAAAATAATCACTGGTCAACCTAAAATGCCAACTACAGTTTAACTCTCAAACCAAAGCTGTAGCTACTGAAATTGATCTTCTTGGTCAAAAATTAAATTAGAGCATATTGAAACAGCTCCTATTTCAATTCTCAGTGCTAAAGCTTCCCATATAAAACTGTAATATGGCACATCTTCTTTTTGGTACATGTTTCCCATAGCTAAATCCAAATTAGAGACATGAATTTTTAAAAATCAAAATCAGATTTGGATCATTACAATGAAAACTCTTCTCATAACTTGATTGGAAATGAACTGATAATGGAGCAGTATAAAAGGGAATTAAATAAAACTCTAATTTCCACTTAATTAAGGTCATATGTCTTTGTAAAGTAAAATTTACACTTAAGGGTATATATTGGTATTTTTATTTTAAAATGTATTTTTACATTAAAAGTCAAGATATATTCTCCATATGATTTTTTGCAAATTTCCCTCATTTCCTAATATCCCCAGACACAACTAGACAATAAGAAATTTTCTTTCTTCTAAATAGTTGTCCTTTGGCAAACATTGCTGCATTTCCCATTTTTTAGCTGTAACTACTGAGATTATGATGTTCTTTTGTTTGCTTCTAGGCTTAGTATACCAGCTTTAAAATAACACTGAAGCATTGCTCTTAGTACAATGAAGACATTGTACTGAGAAAATGTTGCTGTAGGAATATGAAATAGAATGCATGTCTATTTGATAGCAAAATAAAAAGAAGTTGACAATAATTTTGAAGGACTATTAATCTGTCACATTATAATATTAATGTACTTAAAAACCAAGAGAGTCAATAAACAACTGACATTAATAAGTAAGATTAGAAAATCATCATGGTTCTACATTAACTTTTCTTTCATTGGAAAGGAATGAAATTCTGTAAAGTGAAGACAGGCTTTTAAATCTACCTATGGGAGGCGGGGAAGATGGTGGCCGAGCCAGTTGGACTACGCGAGTCCCCATGTGAGTGAGTGAGTGTATGGAAAATTTTGTGTATGTGCTGGTGAGTGAGTGGGTGTGTGAGTGGCTAACCAAGTGAGGGCTAGGGAGCTAGCGGCCAGGGCTGTCCTAGTGCAGCTGCTGGTGCCACAGCGACTGGGCTTTGGACTCTTGTGATTCCCAGGATGCAGAAGCTGAGCACCATTTTCTCTTTTTCTTTCTTTCTTTTTTTTTTAAATCAACAAACCTACCCTGGCAAGAAAACGCTGGGAGAGACTGTCTAAGTGGGGCTTGTGAGCAGGTGGCCAGGCCCCTGGTGCAACAGCAGGTGCTGCAGCTTCTCTACTTCATGCCTGGCTCTTCCCGGGTCACAGAAGCGAAACATCATTGTTTTTTCAAAATGAACAAAAGTTTTCCCTTGGAAAAGCGGCAGGGAGACACTATTGCCCCAGGCGCTCCCTCACCATTGAAGCAGGAGAGAGACTGCTCGGGACTTTGCCTCATAACTTCACTTCAGCACCTTGCAGGGCACTGGAAAGGGCTGCAGATAGAGTCCAGAGGCAAGTTCCCATGGAAGAGGGCAAGAGAGGCACCCCACCACCATCTTGAAGGTGAGGCAGGAAAGTGTTCTGACTTGCTCATCACAGACCAATAGATCCAATCTCTGTGACTGGCAGATCAACTACTCAGGGCTTGATTGTGGCCCAAAGGGAACAACCTGAGAGCACAAACTTCAGAGGGACCTGAGTTCCAGGTGCCCCACCCCCTACACTGATCCAGCTGTGGGACAAAGGGTGTGGCCACAAAAGAAGGAAAAAGAACTCCAAAGAGATCACTGCACCCCATCCCCCACTTTATTCAAATTTCAAAAACTACAAGAGACAGCAAAACTTAGCATCCACCATCCTATTTCAAAATAGAACAAAACCAGAGCCCAGATCAGGGAAGAATAGAGGACTGAGTAAACATCAGAAGGGAAAGCCTCTCCCACTGACACTGAATAACGGAACTAAAGAGAAAGACAAGAGATCTGTCACAAATGAGGAAAAGTCAAAGGAAGACCTCAGGCAATTTCAAGCATACCAAAGACAAAACTCCTGAAAAATCAGACCTTGGTGCCCAAACAATGAAAATCACCAAAGACTGTCCCCAGAATAGGACAGGGATTAGGGAATGGTTGGAAAGAGCGAATAGGACTAAAGAAAGACAAGATGTAACACTGAAAGAACTTGAAACAGATTTTGGCAATAAAAAAATTTCATCCAGGAAATAAATAACCAGATGACAAGCATGGAAAGCAGAATTAATCTGGCTGAAGAAAGAATCTCAGAACTTGAAGACCAGAACATGGTCTTAACATCATTAACCTGATCTGTGAAAAACATAGAAAAAAGACTCAAAAAGAAAGAACAAAGCTTACAAGAGATGTGCGATTATAACAAGAGACTGAACCTACGCCTGATTGGTATCCCAGAAGAAAGGGAAATGGAGAAAAACTTGGAGCAAGTATGCTGGGAAGTAAACTTTCCCCACCTCACCTGCGATGTGACCTACCAAGTATAAGATACAGAGAACTCCCAAAAGACATCAAAAGAGAAGACCAACCCCTAGACACATAGTAATTCTCCTACACAAAGTAGGCACAAAAGAAAAAATCCTAAAGGCAGCAAGAGAGAAAGGTCAGACTACCTACCGGGGAAAACCAATCAGAATAGCAGCAGACCTATCAGCAGAAACACTACAAGCAAGAAGGCACTGGAGCCCTATATTCAAAGTCCTCAAAGATAAACAATTTAAACCAAGAATTTCTTAACCAGCCAAGCTCAGCTTCATCATTTTAATTCTGCCCAGACATCCAATCCCTAAGAGATTATGCAGCTTCCACACCAGCTCTAAAGGAGACACTCAAAAAGGTATTAAGCACAGAAGAAAGAAGAAAAGGCACAGTTCCCAAGAGAATAGCAGAACACAGAATCAGCACAGAATACAGC